>JAMPIV010018903.1:852500-1025000 GCA_024509875.1 Oreohelix idahoensis
CCACTCCCAAAGAAGCATAGGCCTTCAACAAACACATGCCAAGTCCTCCTGTCCCGTGCCATCATCTCAAGTTCTTTCCATGTTCTCCTCATCATTTTCACCTCTGTTTCCAACTCTCTTCTCCATGTACTTCTTGGTCTTCCTCTGCCTCTCTTGCCCTGGGGGTTCCAGAACAAGGACTGCCTTGTAATGCTATCAACAGGTTTCCTCAGTGTGTGTCCTATCCATCGCCATCGTCTTCTTCTCATCTCTTGTTCCACTGGCACTTGTCTAGTTCTTCATCAGTTCCGCGTTGGTAACCTTGTCATACCATTTTAATCCCTCTATTCTACGCAAGCACCAATTTATGAAAGTCTGTAGCTTTTTGGTTGTTGTCTTTGTTGTTCTCCATGTCTCCGAGCCATACAATAGGACTGACTTAACATTTGAATTGAAGATTCTTATTTTCGTGTTGGATCCGATTTCTCTTGATCTCCATATATTTCCCAATGCAATGAAAGCTCCTCTTGCCTTTTGTATTCTTATTTTGATATCGCTGTCTGTCCCTCTAACTTTGTCTATATTACTGCCAAGATATGTGTATGATTCTACATCTTGAATTGGTGTTTCTTCAAGTTCAACCCTGTTATCATTACCTGCATTTATTCTCATTATTTTTGTCTTTTCCCTGTGTATTTTCAGACCCAATTGCTGTGACCTCTCACCGAGTGTTTTCAATTTGTCCTTAGATATCCTGATTCAACTACAAAGTGAACCAGGAATCACAATCAAATGTAATTACAAGTTGTATGTACACAATTTATAGATATGATCTTTGTATTGACATATATTATTATTATAATCATATGTGTGTAAGTTGTGATGTAGTACTATGAGGTAATACTGGCTTTTTCAAGCTAGGTGGTTGTTTGTCATCATGACTTCAAGTGTTTGCTTCTGGTGGAAATAGTATTGGGAAAAGTTCACAGTTCCTGTCATTTGAAACAATTAATTGTCCCTCTTTATTTAATATACTGTCAATTTTAAAGGGGGGTACATAAGATTGAGCTGCTCTGGCCACAGAGTCTTAACTTCTGTGTGGGCGGCAGGAAACAGTCTCCACTGCTCGCTTGCTTCACCGTGTTCTTGAGAAACAAAAATGGTCGCCATCTTGACCAAGGAGTAAGCTACCAGCCTCTGGATTCAGCAAAACTCAGACCAGGTGCTGCTTCAATAAGTTAGGACCACGGTCCCTGAAACAAGAAGGTTGTACCTCCTACTTCAGAACTAATTTATAATCTATTTCCACACTGAAACACAATACATAACAAACACCGAGTTCAGCGCGGTAGGCCAACTGTTAGCTTCTCATGTAACAACATTCACCAGTATTCCTCTCCCTAATGGTTACTACGCCTCTGCAATTTCAGCTGTAATTCCTTCTATACAATAAGATAGGTGTCACAGTACTATTTGGCAATTCCATGCAGTTATACTTTTCTCCGACAAGTTTTGTTCAGGTTAGAGCAATATCTAGGCTTTGCCTCATGTTTGCTACTGAACCACACACATATACTGACATAAATCATCAATTCACATTCAATTTTCATCTAAAAGATATCAAATATGTCAATCTTACCACAATTCATGGAAATAATAAACAAATACGTTGACTGGCGATGAATTATGGCACAATTCCGATCTGCCTCTGTCCCAGGCTTTCATAAGAAAAATATGAGCTGGATCTCAACGCACTGCTTCTCAGTAAGTTTATTTTAAAATGTGGCACTGAACAGACGCTCCTAATTGACTATATCAAATGGTCTAGCCCAGCGGTGGCCAAACTACGGCCCGCGGGCCAGATCCGGCCCGCCAACCAGTTTTGACCGGCCCGCCAACCTGTTTTGGCCGGCCTTTTATTGTTGATTGAAGCAACACTCTTCACAATGAAATAACACACAAATGTATGCTTGAAATAAATAATTACATGTCATATTACAAATTATAAAACAAATTAAAACAACAGATTCATTATTTATTTTTTTGAAGTAATTTCAGTCCGAAGACTGGTATACATGTCTTGGCAGATGTGCAGTACAGTAGTTTGCCGTTGCTTTCTGTACGTGGTTCATTATATATGTAAAACTAAATCTCAGAACGTTATTTTTAAAGGATTTTATAGGTCTGGCCCTCTGGTGTTACCCTTTACCATAATCTGGCCCTCAGCTAACCTTAACTTGGCCACCACTGGTCTAGCCAATAGTACCATGTTTACAAAAGCCTTTTGAAAAAATTTACCCTTCCTACGTTTCCCCTAACAACCAAAAATAGTATTTGCAGTCCGACTAATCGTGTTTCGCCTTACATATACTTCTAGCCAATTAAATAGGATTTAACTTGTTGGCCTATTTCCCGTAAAATAGTGGTTTCAAAACATGCCACTGAGCAATTATGATTTGGTGCTGTCAGACAACCTCACTATTTTCTTTTGGCTATAATTTGTTAATTCCTAGACTATTTGCGTAACACTTAACATATTCTTTGTCAGCAAGTCCTAAGGAACCCAAATATATAAATTTAATGGGGCTAAGTGGCTGCGTTCAAAATAAGCATTTTCTTCTACCTCCCGTTCACTTCGATACGATGGGGTGTCTTCTTTACTGTCAGGATTTCAGACGAAAAACAGTATAATGTCATGTTTCCTAATAAGCATTAACCATGTTTTTTAAAACCTAACCGTGTATTGGTAGTGTTTTTTATCACTGTCTATTTGAAAAAAAGTTAGTGCTTCATGCCTTTCGCTTGGGGGTGGCATTATTTTATATCGCGCGACTGCGTGTTAGTGTTGCATGCGTTCCTCAGTACCTCCCTCTCTCTCTCTCTCTCTCCTCTAAGTCCGTCTGTCTTTTAGTTTACGTAGAGCATAAATGACATGAATGGAATATTAAATCTAGGTCATTACGCAGTGTGTCTATCTCAAGGTTTTCTAAGAAAGATAGTACTAGTTTAATTTTTAGAAAGCGTGTATTGATGCAGTAGGCTTTACTATCAACGTGAAAGCGTTACAATTTAAAAAACGGAGCATAAAAAAGGTTTTTTATTGTTCAGCCATTACGGAGGTATACACGCTGGCGCATGCCATTGAGAAAGCACTGGTCTTCCACCATTCTTCTTTCCTTTTATTGAATTAATTCGTTAGGCTTTACATTTACTTTTTAATTTAGATATGTGGATTTAGAATGTTTCACGACACCGAGATTGAAACATTAATTCCGTAAAGTAAAATTGTGGTACAAGTTTTAAATTTGGTGTCCATTACCACTGCAATAATGTTGCGTTTCTTTTTTTGAAATATATATATATATATATATATATATATATATATATATATATATATATATATATATATATATATATATATATATATATATATATATATATATATATATATATATATATATATATATATATTTGTTTTTTTTTTCCGCAATACCTTATGTAATGTAATGGCAAACAGAAAATGTGAAGCCTAGCAATTGGGCAATTAGCGTAGACTCTTTGATATCATGTGACCATGGCGCGTTTCACTAACTTAAGTGGATACACAAATCTGGCTTTCCTAGTATGTTTACATGTTAGTTATTCCGGTCAACGCTTAAGTGCGTCGTAAAACGTGTTGGGTCTAATGGGAATATACTCGCTCACACACCAGCCTGCTTCACACCTGTCTTCCATCAATCTTACTGGTGAGTTGGCGCTAAAAGAGCAAACAGTATAATATTAATACGCACAAGTTATTTCAGCTTTTTTTCTCACTCACGCAATTACCAGACTGTATCTAGCACGTGTAAACTTACATCAAATGTTCAAAAACCTAACCTATTAGCTTCTATAGTCTCTATTGATCATTTTTAACAAAATAAGACATAGATGTATGGGACGGAGGAAAAAAAAAAGGGGGGGGGGGGTCGAAGTGGGTAAGAGGTATGGCGTCCACATCTAAATATAAAAGTACCGGGCTCGCTCACAGTACAGGGAATATAATTGATAGAAATTTGTTTTCAGAACAAGTGGTTCCTAATGGTGTCATAATCCTCCCTGATCTCCTGAATAGTGAAATAGGAAGCCTCGTATAAGGGCAGACACATAGGAGGTCCCGTGTGGAAGTTGCGCACGTTAAAAATCCCTCGGTAGGTAGAAATCGTAAAGAATAGGCCATACGGCCGCTACCCTGGAAACAATTAGAAAAATTAGGACACCAGCCACCCAAAAGAATATTTATAGAATGTGTGATTCCTGTATACATACAATGTCGTCCTCACCGGTGCTACACAGTTCGTGCACTGTGCTGAGATCCTCCTTGTGTAATCTAAGGCAGGAGATCAGAGCAATGATGGAGTTGTCCTTAAGCAATGATGGAGTAGTCCTTGAGCAATGATGGAGTTGTCCTTGAGCAATGATGGAGTTGTCCTTGAGTAATGATGGAGTTGTCTTTGAGCAATGATTGAGTTGTCTTTGAGCAATGATGGAGTTGTCCTTAAGCAATGATGGAGGTTCCTTCAGCAATGATGGAGTTCTCCTTGAGCAATGATGGAGTTGTCCTTGAGCAATGATGGAGTTGTCCTTGAGTAATGATGGAGTTGTCTTTGAGCAATGATGTAGTTGTCCTTGAGCAATGATGGAGTTGTCCTTGAGCAATGATGGAGTTGTCCTTGAGCAATGATGGAGTTGTCCTTGAGCAATGATGGAGTTGTCCTTGAGCAATGATGGAGTTGCCCTTGAGTAATGATGTAGTTGTCCTTGAGCAATGATGGAGTTGTTCTTGAGCAATGATGGAGTTGTCCTTGAGCAATGATGGAGTTGTCCTTGAGCAATGATGGAGTTGTCCTTCAGCAATGATGGAAATGTCCTTGAGCAATGATGGAGTTGTCCTTGAGCAATGATGGAGTTGTCCTTGAGCAATGATGGAGTTGTCCTTGAGCAATGAAGATGGTCCTTAAAACCAAAACCGAGATGTATGGGAGCGCGCGATTAACCGAGCAGTTAAAGCGCTTTCCCCTTTGTCGTCCTCTATCGTTTTTTTTTCTTTAAATATTTCATGCTGTCACGATATATATCAACTTTATTCTTCTCATAACATGTTAAAAAATAGTGGATTGATACCTTCAAGCTTAAGGAATAAGGAATAAGCTTCCTTTGCAGAGTATCTTGTTCAGGTCATCCTCACTACTCATTTAGCTGCCCATTGTGTTTCAATAGAAACCACACCTTTGTGACCTAAACTGATGTTCCTACATATTTACTAATTGTCCAAGACTTACTTCCATACATCAGATTTTCTTTCTATATAACACTGAAGAACTCTATTAAGAGTGAAGAAGTAGAAATATATAACATGTTTTTTTTTAAAATCAAGACGTAAAACATTAAAACAAAACAAGAAATTAACCTTCCAGAAGTCACGGGACAAAACATGAATAAAATAAATATTTATGTCATTTTGTTTACGTATCGTACACAAAATTAGATGTTCAGAGAAGAAACGATAAAGTCAGTACTCAGCGAATGAGTACCTTGCCTAGTTTATATTTTTTGGGATACATTTGTGCAGTAGTTTATCCACTCTTCATTATCTGTTATCACTGTAGCATTTTTGGTCCATAATTTTAAATTGTTCAAAATTATTACTCTTGTTACAAAAGTATTACAATTATCACAAAAATATTGTAGATGAAAGTAAACCCTTACTGTAATCTTCAGATTATTAATACTCTGAGTAAACTATTAGTATTATTACACAGTTTGAATTTGTCACAAAAGTAGTGTTGTTTTGTAACATACTAATGCATTTTATCTATTCATTACCATTCATAGGCTATAGTATCTAACTTTATCAAATTATTCGTATTCTCACTTCATCACAATACGAAATAAAAATACTTGATGAGAGATCACAGCCAATCGGCATAAACAATCACAGGAAGAAGACACAGATAATGAAATTAAATGCAGGAAACGATAACAAGATGACACTAAAGGAAACACCCCTACAAGATGTAATATATATATATATATATATATATATATATATATATATATAGATATATATATATATATATATATATATATATATATATATATATATATATATATATATATCTGTGTAAATATAAATATATGTGTGTATATAGTACATACATACTTGGCAGCAATATAAACAAAGTTCTAAGGACAGAAAGTTTTATCCAGATAAGAATAAAAAAGACAACAGGAGCTTTCATTGCATTAGGAAACATATGGAGATCAAGATAAATTAAACAAAATGCAAAAATCAGAATCTTCCATTCAAATGTCAGTCCTACTGCACGGCTCTAAGACATGGAGAAGAACAAAAATCAACAATCAAAAAGCCCAGGACTTCGTATTTGGGTGCTTGGGTAGAATACAAGGATTCAAGTGGTCAACAATTTCATGAATGTGGAACTGACGACAAGAACGAGACAAGTGTCAGTGAAACAAGACATTGAGAAGAAGACGTTGGAGATGGAGAAGACACATATTGAGGACACCTGTTAATATTATTACCATTCAGTTCTTGTTCTGGAGTTCCCACGGTATCAGAGGAAGAGGGAGACCAAAGATCACGTGGTCAACTTGAGACAGACGTGAAGGGAATGAGGACGACATGGGACAACCTAGAGCTGATGGCACGGGACAGGTATAATTGGCATACGTGTGATAAGGCCTATGCTCCTTTGGGAGCTGAAGGGTGATGAATATACTGTTAAGCAAGCACGTCCGGTGCTATCATTAGACCAACTAGGCAGCCGCCTGGGGCTCAGACCTCACAGGTGCGCAGTACTGATTTCTGAGGGGCACAGATTTATACATTAGCTTTTCTAACCCATGTAAAAAAATGGAGCTGACAATTTGTATTTTTAATTTAAGATAAATACCACAACATAAAGGAAAAACAATTGATGATATTAACCAGCAGAAAGGTAGGTAAGAAGAACAATAGTGGCAACAAATCTTGGTAATTCTTGATTGTTTTGGTCAGAGTTCTTGGCAAGCAATAGCTGTACAATGCTAACAAATGATATTTTTTTGAAGTTTGTAGAATATCTAACCTTTTTTGATCATATCATGAGTTAACATTTGTGCAGAGTTAAAGATCAAGAAACAATGGTTTTCTACCATGGAAAAGATATCCAAAATGAGATTATACAGCTTCTAGCAGGTGCTTTAAAGCTGACAATTTTAGCACATGCAAACTGAGCCAAATAATGCTCAATTATTCTGGACCTGATATTAGTTATATTCAACAAATGACAATGATTGCACGTTTCGTTAATGTAATCAAACCATCAGATAATGAGATGTCCAAACCTGAGGTTATCTTAAGAGAACATTTTCTCAGGATTTGTACCACTAAAGGAGGCTACAGGTGCCTTTATGACAGACATTTTTCTCGAACAACTTGAGCAAATGGAATTACCACTAAAGAATCTGCGTGGTCAAAATGTTATGGTATGGGGAGTAACTAGAAAGGCAAAAATTGGCATGTAAAACGGAGTCCTCGACATAAACCCACATGCCTTTTTGGTACCCTGCAATGCACACCTGGCTGTCAATTATGCCCCTAAGTGTTGTCTGGAAACAACTAATTTCTTCAGTTTGGTTCACTAGATCTATAATTATTTATCTGCATCAACTCAGCGTTAACAAATTCTAACTAACAATTATCATACTTAGGCATAAGCGTTAAGCGATTGAGTGAAACAAGATGGGACGTGTCGGATCAGTGCTTTGAAACCAGTGAAGTGTCATCTTCGTAATAGATCATCATTATCAAGTACCATGCCTAGTGGCGTAGGAGATCATGTCTCTCCACAACTTCATGTCTCCAGTACAATTTATCAACTCTGCTGTTGACTTCTTTCCATGCCACGATGTCAGTCTGTCCAGTATTTGTTCTCTTTGTCTTCCACTATCTTGTTTTCCTTCAATCTTACCTGTTGTTACGATATATTCCAGCTTACCTATTGTTATGATATATTCCAGCTTACCTGTTGTTACGATGTATTCCAGCTTTCCTCTTCTAATGACATGCCCCAAAAAAAGTGGATTGCCTCTTTCTGACTTGTGATAAAAGTGTCATTTGTGCATTGGCCTCATTCAGGACATCCTCATTACTCCTGTTGGCTGTCCATGGTATTTTTAACGTTCTTATGTAAAACCACATCTCTGTGGCCTCTAGTACCTCTAGTGGTAATAGATAAGATGCTTATTAGAGATCTTTGATGACATAAGCCTGAAAGGCTTTTGCTGATGCAATTTGCCCGTTCATGTTTGTGGTATCCCTTGTTACATAGTACAACATCTTTTGTGAATTCAATCTTACAAGTAAGCGCTACAACAAAATAAGGAAGCTGATTTAAATTCAGCTACAAGCCCATTGCAAGTGGCCAAGAATTACCTTGTGGGCTGCAGGTGTAATGAGGATTTTCAACAAGTTTTCATAGATGCTACTGAGACTGTTAAGGTGCTAGATATACTACCAAACTTTGAGACAGAACAAGTTTAAAAAAGGAGAAAAAAACGGCAGTTTGAGCATGATGCCCAAAAAGAGGAACCACAGGACCCAAAACAAAAATTCAAAGTAGGTTTCTGCTATGCTGTCTTAGACATGACCATATTATCTGTTGAAGAGAGATTCCAACAGCTACAACAATGTAGTTCCCTGTTTAGCGTCCTGTATGATATATACAGTATCAACAAACAAATCTACTAAAGATGTACTTAAGGCCTGCATGAATTTGGAAAATCATTTATGCACAATGGAGACAACGATATCGAAGCTGAAGAACTTACAGCAATAGCTCGAAGATTTTCATGTCTATGCCGCAACAAGGAGAGTTTTTCTTCATACTAGAACAAAAACTCATGGATAATGTGCCCAATGTTTCTGTTGCTCTAAAGATTCTTCTCACACTTCCAGTGTTAGTGGCTAGTGGTGAACGCAGTTTCTCAAAGCTCAAACTTATAAAAACGTAACATACGCCCAACGATGTTGCAAAAGAGACTAGTTGCCTTGGCGACTATATCAACAGAACATGCCCAAGAATCAGCACTTGACCTGAAGGATTTGGTGACAAAATTTGCGAAGAAAAAGACATGCAAATTGAGAATTTGATGTGCCTGAAATTGAATCTTTTAAGAGACTTCAATTTTAACATCACAAATCAAAAGATTATTCAAAATGATTTGTGGGCTAAAACATTTTCTTTTGTTTTTGAGGAAGTTAATCAAAGATTGCTGTATTACTTATTCTTGCAACTTAAAATAAATTTAGCAGTTTCAAGTTTTGTGCTTTACATGTTTTCTACAACAGATCTGTTCTTAAAATTGAAGTTGGCAGTTTTTTTTAAAGGGGGCTGGGGCGGACGTTACAAATAGTTAGCCTTGCATAGGGCGCAAAATATCCTAACACCGGCACAGCATGCAAAGGCGGACTGGGCGTAGTGCGTTTCGGACACTGCTGGGGCCCATATCGGGTCGCACTTTCTCCTAACATCTTACTTTAGTGTAATCCATGTGAAATCTATAAAGAAGCCAATGACCCTTTTTATCCCGGGGCCACATCACAACCAATTATGTTTTCAGTTTCTATTGTGTAAAAACATAGATATCGAACACGCAGTTAAAATAGAGAATGGAGACCATTGAAATCTGGTAAAATCGAAGAATGGAGCTTATTTCATGGAATGAAAAACAAACAAGCGGAAACATTGCAGAAAATTAGAAATTAAAAATGCTGAAAAAAAATGGAAAAAAAAAAAAAAATTAAAAAGTTTGACATTAACACACCATTGAATACGATAGGAGATGTTGAGGAAAAACTGGAATGTCGATGACTGCGATATAAGCACCAATGAAATGGGAAGAGGTCGACAGGGAATAGCCAATCAAAAAGTACATTGTTACCAAGGGAGCGGAAATCTGGCTATTCATTTCAGTCTGCCTTGATGTTAATGCGCCACTTGATCAGATCTCATCACTTATTGAATGTCTAATTTTGTTTTCTTCTTTTTAATCTGCGTTAACCTTCCGTCATTTTGCAAACTACAGAGCAAGTAATATCTTTGTTTTTTACTGCTGACTGCGTAAAAAGCTCCGGCCTTTGTTTTCTAAAACCTCAACGAGGGAACGCCGTCTCCATTGTTGTGCACTTTTCCGGCACACGTAAGAAATAGACTCGTATTATTATCTGTGATTGAAACGTAGCGCACAGCTGCAGGGGTTCCATTAGTCTACGTTTTTCTATAGATTATCAGACGACAGACATACGTACATTAACCCCAGTTGTCTGAAATGTTGCTGTCATTGTTCTGATAACGATATACTACAAATATTTAAGGGTGTTTCAGTTTTGTTGGTTCACAGGATAGTGCGGTGGGCTCCATTTCAGTTCTACTTTGTCGCCGTTTACGACATATCAGTTAAGGTTATCATTATCATCATCATCATTATCATCATCATCACTTCCCCTTTGCTCCTTATACAGCACAGAGCCACAATACAGCTGGTCCATTTGGAAGAAGCCTATCCTAAAGCATCCATGTACTCTAGCTGCAATGGTTCGTGTAGCAAGTTATTCTACATGACGAACCTGCCAGCTACATGTACACGTCATATTTAGTCCCCTCTTAGGAATTGCCTGAAGCAGAAGCAGTTCTTTTATCTGGGTCCTCAAAGACTCTACGGAAGTACACAAAGCAGTGCCGTCTTCATAAATGTATCTCTACTACATTCAGTTTGTTTTGAAATCCGTAAGAGAAAGCTCAACAATTGTAGGGAACGAACAATAATACATCTGTTAATAAAACTGGTATGTTATGCATCATCAAGTGTTGTGCTGCAAGATGTAGGCGATCATGTATGTCTACAGATATCAATTTGTGATGTTCTCCATTAATAGCGTAATGACTTCCTACTACGCCATCGTATCAGGCTCTTTATTACATTTCTGTTCTGATCTTCTATGCTTCTCATAAACGTTTTTGTGACGATATTTTTTGTTATTCTTCACGCTCTCCACTGAAAGTCCTAAATCTTATCATTGTCTCTGTTAATACAACCTAAGTGGTTTTGTTCATTAGTTCTTAATCTTTCGTCATTTGCAATATTAGTCGTCAATGGGAATTCTTATTTGTTCTGTCATTACTTATATATTTGATTAATTTTCACACGTACTGAATGCACGGGCAAATAGTGGCGTAGATGAGTGTAGTGTTTGAGACTTCTTAATATTACCTCTCATCTTAATAAGGTGGAGTCACCGGTTCCTTTTCGTACTGTCTTTGCCTTCCCTAACTTGCCTAACTTAAGAGCAGAACCAGGTACCCATTTACAGTTGTTTATAATACAACGTGACGCTACCTAGTTTCGAACACAGTAACTTTGCCTGGAGAAGCAACTGCCTAACCGCGCTACCGGTCGACGCTCACATGATCTGTTTAAAAATAAACGATTGGAAGCACAGTCTAGTCTAACTCTACACTCACTTGACATCAACTTTTATGTCCACCTCGGGTATAATTCTCAAGAAGGTCTTGTGCCCAAATGGCCAGCTATCTGACGGTTAAATATGACGCAAAATTACGAGCTACTGACCCCTGACTGTATGTGGTCTGAGCGCTATCGAGTGAGATAAACGTGTATGACAGTTTGAAGAATTGTAGTATTGATTTGTTCTATACTGTCAGCTTTCTGTTAAAGAGATTCATATCTTAATGGCTATGTTTTTAAGTAAGTGTATCCCGGACACGTGAATGGGACTCTTTGTGTTGTGCACTTGAACTAATTATTACGTCAGTTAATTATAGACTCTTCTGTTTTTTCTCATCTTTTTCTCCACATTCTTTCTCTTCGTCATCCTCTTTATACACTTCTTCTTCTCTCCGTTTGCCTTTTCCTTTTTTATCTTCTTCTCTACAATTTCCTTTTCACTGCACTTTTCATTGACTCTCTAAATTTTCTAGCTCATTTTAGCTTGTAGTTCTATTCACCATCTTTGCCTAGGCCTGATACCATTTTCTGCATAGCAATTATTTTGTCTGTACATCTCTATCCCATTACACGAAGTGTATTTACCTTTGTTTTGTTTTAAAGATAGTTGTTATTAAAAGATTACTGAAAAGGTAATATTATCCTTTATTTCATCTAATCTATTTCCGTCATTTTCATATATTTCCCGCTACTCAAGGACCAAAATCAGAATTTTAAACTCCAATGTCAAGGCAGTTCTATTGTATAGCTCTGGAACTGTGACGAGTCATTCTTCAGTCGTTACATTTTCTTTTGCCAGCCTTTCACTTTTTTTCTGTGCCTTTCTTTTCCCTTTTTTCTCACCCGCTATTTGACGTTGTTTTCACTATCTATTCTTACCATATCTTGTTCTCATTTGTCACTCTCCGATTTTATCTGATCGCTCGACCTATTTTTGAAACCACATTGACTTCTGTTTGTGCAGAGCGAACTTAAAACATTGACGTTTCGCTTATCTCTAGCTCCAGACGGAGTAAGAGTCTAAATTGAGCGATATTCCTATTGTTAATTCAGACTTTCTGTCTGCGGACGATACATGCTACTGGGTTGCCGCATGATAAAATATATCGCAGATCTCACTGGGATGTAAGAAATGACCATCTTGCTAAAGATTAAGACACGGACAGCGATTTAATACTTCCGGCAGATGAAATTGGTATTAATAAGCAATTAAAAGGAAATAACTTCTGGGATGAGATTTTAATTTTAGATCTCTGAAGTAGTGAGTTTGTAAACATAAAAGCGAAACGGAAGAAGCGAGACCTTATATGATCATGAAAGACAGGCAGATGCATTTGTAAATGACATGTAAAAAAAGTGTGTCAAGCAGAATGTTCTACTAATGAGGGTAAGGGTGGGGAAAGACCCATACAGATATCAGACACTAACTCGTGGTTGGATTGGAATGGAAGTGCTAAAATAAACTACTTCTGATTAAAGTTTTGTTTAAACGAAACCACATGGGCGTGTGAGCAAAAATGTTGCTTATAATCTACAACATTTCACGATTACGTCACTGCATTTCCATCTCGTCAAGAAGATATTTCAGACGCCAGGATAACGAATAGAAACAGGATTCTAATATAAGGACAGGACCAAGTATTATAGGATCTTCTGATATTAGACAGAAAGAAAACTCGACTATAGTGCTGGAAACCTCCTAGGAACCTACATACAGAATAACAGTGAGATTATAATTCAAGTAATACCCCGACTACAGAAAGTTGAAAGTTTCAATTATTTAGGCAGTAAAATGACTCAGGATGGTGATACAACAAGAGAAATCCATACTAGAATTGCTTTGGCAGCTAGCGCCTTCAATAGATTATCTAACATTTGGAAATTACGATCATTGAATATACATACCAAGCTTCGTCTGTTTAATTCAAATGTTATCTCAGTGTTAACATATGGCTGTGAGAGTTGGAAAATAACAAAATCATTGGAGAACAAGCTGAATACATTCGAGAACAAATGTCTTAGAAAACTCATGAACATCAGTTGGAAAGAATTCAAGACTAATCGACAAATAAGAGAAGACTCTAGGCAGAAATATGTCTCCGACTATATAAGGAAAAGACGATGGTCATATATCGGTCATGTCCTACGAATGCAAAACAACAGAATACCACTACAGGCGCTCACTTGGGTTCCTGAGGGTAAGAGGAAAAAAGGAAGACCAAAAGAAACACTCAGAAGAACAATAATAAGAGAAGGAAGAACGTTGGGATTAAACAATGTGCAAGAGCTAAGAGGAGTGGCGTCACAACGAACAACCTGGAGAGCACTGGTTTCTGCCTTATGCGCCGTGTTTGGTGCTTAAAGAATTTATTATTAAAGAATTTATTATTAATACCCCGACCACATGTAAGACGGCCTCTTATTCGGAAGTTTTCCCTGTGCAAGGAGTCTCAGTTGTAATATGTACTTTTTAACATTTTATACTTTTGCATTTTAGATGTGAAAATTGCTTGTGGATTACAGGTTCATACGAGGCTGGCTACCTCGGCATATAAAATGACTGGATTCATGAACCACCATTTCAAAAGCTGGTTTGTGCGGGTGTCCTCTCAAAGAACCAAAAAGCAGAGTTAGCCCCAGTCTCCATGTGGAGCAGGGAGTGGATGATGATGACACTATTGTGACCATATGTATTATATTAACATTTTAAAACGTTTTTGTGTATATTGAATGTTTAATTAATGCAATTATAGTTTTCCGCTGTCCAAACGTACTTTCATCCGACTCACTGGATTTAACATCAATGCTCAGGCTGGGTAAAATTTCTGAGAACGATGAAGTCGGGGAATGGAAGCCAAGGGCGCCTGATTCTCATGTCAAGAGAACCTATACTTTGAAGAAACATTTGTTTTCTATCAGTTTGTGGTACAGGTGTGGGCTACTAGTCTGTGGTTCAAGTTGTCAGCAGTCTACTCTAGACGCCTTCTTAAGACGGGTCTGGAAGACGCTTGCCTTGGTAGTTTGAGTGGTTACCCCCAACATTACCACCAGGGACGTGCTACAGCCGCAGAATTTGACAATTGACAGAACAATCATCTAACCCTTGGGAACCAACAGTGACGGAACCCAACATCAACAACAAATCATCGTCAAAATCAGGCTAGTTAAGCATTACAGTCAGCCTCAGCAAAAGAATAGGTTTTTAATCGATAGCCACTTTAAATTCACTACGAGTGATGAAAACATCAGTGCTTTCATAAATACCCTGCTCTACTTTGCTAACTATAACTGATTATTAAATTTGTTATCTGTAAAGACAAATTGATTTAATCATTATTGAGTGAATTGCACCCATATGACTCAGTTAATTTAAATACATAACTGTCCAGAGCTATTAAAGAAATTCTTTACTGAATCATTTCAGATAAAAAGTTCATGACAGCTAAGTTGATCCCATTTGTTATGCTTGATTTCTTACAATGCACGTAGGCTCCCTGAAATATAAGCTCCATTCTTCTATTTCTATCTCTAACAAGAGAAATCTTGAGTAAAGGGTGATACCTTTGAAGACCCTCATTTTTATACTCTTATAAGTATTATACTTATAAGTTTGAACATTGTTGAATCGCCGCTGCAGAGTAACGGAAACAAACACGTCACATGAACATGGAGAAAAACAAACACTTCAATCGAGAAGTAACATACTTTCATAAATAGGTACGTGCGTTGAATTGAAGGATTGAAATAATACGTTAAGGTTATGTGGAATTGTTGACAAGAACCAGACAAGTGCCAAAGGTAGAAGAGATGAGGAGAACGCGCTGCACTTGGATAGAACGCACATTGAAGAAACCTGATAAATCATTACAGGGCAGTGCTTGTTCTGGAATCCCCCGGTAGGAGAGGTAGAGGAGACTGAAAGACTTATTAATACGGGAACTGAAGCAGCCATTGAAGGGTTAAAGAAAACGTAGAAATATTTAAAACGAATGGCACAGCCAGAAGGCTTTGAATGCATTTAAGGATAATGATATGGGCCACAATCACGTTATTTCTCCTAGAACAAAATTCAGATACAAGTATCAACAGTTGTGTTGTCAGTTATGATTAAATATAAATCAACTTGTTTACTGCTATCGTGAGATACCCCGATTCTGAACTCCTAGAACGGATAACGTTTGAAATTAGTTTTTTTTAATCTATAATTTTCGAAGTGGGAGTATACTATATGTACTTTTCACGCGAGCAGAAAGTTCCCCAGCTCACGATAACACCCAAGATATGCCGAAATTGGGGGCATCTTTTGATTTCTAGTAAACAGGCGTAAAAAACGCAGATTATCAAAGGCTCAGGAGCGGAAGCGAAGCGTAAACGGAATGATCAGTAATGCGTTGACTTAAGAAAATATGTCGACAAGCAATCAGGCTTGTGAACATAAAATTGTAATATGTTATATGTTGATTACAGGAAATGCACGTCACTGCCACAACAGACGAGTTGCTTACGGCCTAGTTCCTTAGTTCAGAGTTTTATGTGTGAGTATGATAACATACTATACTGTAAAAAAAAAGAAACGCATTGTGGTGGATTTGGTGTTATTCTATAAATATTATTAATTTTAATTCTATCTGGTGTGAGGTCAGCTATGCAAGCCCCTGAGGTTTATTAAATTCATATAAGTTTACAGGGAACCTGTCTGCTTCCACCAATGACCTCACCCGATTTTATATCTTCCCCTACTGAAGTGTAATGGTGTGTGTATGTTGTCTAGCAAGTGTCTAGGGTATATGCAGTGTGATGGAGTATATAAACAGGACAACAACTACACCTATTACTAATAAACAATGATTAAACAAGTCACTGGTTAAGTTTTCAATTTAACATATTTTTTACAACTTATTTTCCTGTATCTTTGTTATTCTTTAGACACAGGAATAATCAACCAAAATGATAATATAAATATTTACAGCAATTAATTCACAAATATAATTGAGTCTGTGTTTTCCCACAATTATTTATATGAGTCAAGCTAGAAAAGTGTCAAGTATTCCTTGCTCCTAAAAAGGGTACAGGTTATTCGAACGTTTGGATTCATCACTGTCTGACACAATACATTTTGGGAAATTGAGAGTTGGATTGTTTGCGATATCAAATACCCCAGACACGATTGCTTGTCTGGGATTTCTGGTAACAGGCTGACTGAAGTATACTATGTCAGCTTCCACTGCCAAGTCACGCTTCTGCTTATTGTAATATATTTATGTGCAGGCACTCAGTAGATATGGCCTCACTGCAGAACTTATGGTCAGGTATTTGATCACCTGGGCTCACTTTCAAACGTAGAAGAAACCCTGGAACAATATAAATGTGTCCAACTCAGCATCTAATAGTCTCTCTCTTTCCCTACTCTAACATTTGCAATATCATCAGATATCAGTATGGTAACTAAACAATTAGTTAACGTTCTCAATTTGGTTGGTACCCCTTTCGTGGATAAATAACTTTCAAACCACCGTTTGACACTTTCCTTGACAAAGGAAACATTTTACATTAATAATATCAAGTCATGTACAATCACGGTGAATTGCTGAAGAAGACGGCCAGTGATCTTCCTGGTCTTATGTCATAATACAACTTTTTTTTTATTAATATTTAATTTTCTTTTCTCCCAATATGGTAGAAAGCCTGTCTGGCTTTTCTACAACAGGTTAATACATTTCCTAACAACGCTGTGAAACAACACAGTGTTTGATGTTGACTTCCCTCTAGATAAACGTTTCCCCCATAAGGTTCATACTGATTCAATAATGCATACATAATAATGATAAAATTGACAATATAAAGGTTTTCATTCTTACCGCATCAAAGAAATTTACACACTAAACAGTTGGATATTGCGATATATGGCAACCATCCAGATCGCTGCTAGTGCACAATAGCAAACAAGAATGTACTGCTTTCTTGTCTTAAAACAACTTTAGTGAATGAATTCTTTTTAACAAGTGGCCCCGAATACCAACTACTAATTGTTTTTATTCAATCGTTAGTATATTACACCACAGCCAATCAGGGACCGTTTGGCTTCGAGCGTTCTTTTTTCAAAACTGACCTCAAATATTCAAAATTAGGACTCCTTCCCCTCTACCCGCACTACAGGCAAACTGATAAAGATTTTCAAGTCCATTCGTCTATCTGTCTTCTGCCCAACTTCTTTATTTCTTAATATTTTTAAATTCTGATACACACTTATTGATCCTGTTGTTATCTATCGCACAGTCATTACATTATTTTATTCTTGTATTTATTTCTAATGCCTAGTATCGTTTTATTTCTACAATGCTTCAAAAAACGATTTCCTATCTCTCCTATTCAAATTTGTAAACACGACTAGTGACACTCCTAGTCCGATACTCCGTCTCATCCCCCCATTCAGTACTGCATATTCAAAAAATCTCACGTTAACCTTAATTTTTTCCTCTAATGTTTAACTATCGCTCTCATGCAGAACGCAGCAGATCCTTGTAGTACGTTACCAAATTTTTAACAACACGTTTGTAGAATCACTACTTTAGCACTACTTCTAGCTAGAAATGCGACTTGTGTGGGTGTTTATATCGGCTGACGATTCTAATGTGGCGTGAGGTTTTATTTGGCTCTAGGGTCAGTATGGTACTGACAATTACAGAAATAGAATTTCTGCAGAAAATGGTGAAGTCCCAGTGTCTGAGAGAACTACTGGTGTCACAAATTAGTTACGGCTGTGAATGTTCTGATCTCGAAAAATTAGTAGAGAGGAGACCGACATAACTTGCCACCTCCGCTGTGTAACTAACTGTGATATTAAGACAAGGAAACAGATTTTACTTAACAATGATAAAATTGACAAGTCTTCAAATACAATTTCCTTATTATTTATTTAGTATATACACTATCTACTCTTGTGCTGAAGGGTGAATGTTGAAAAATGGAACGTAATGAATTTGTAAGTTTACATATGATTTACAAATATTTATATTTATATAGATATGTAAATAGATTACAACAAGTTTTCCAATTATAGGAACAAAAATTATATCAGCTGTGCTGTTATTCAGTTATAGTACATGTATCAGCTGTGCTGTTAATTACGTATAATTTATCAGCTATAATCTTATTATTGTCTCTTGCTATGCTAATTCACTTTCTCGTCACTGACACTAGCTTTTGCTCACAATGCCGACAGAAATGGTACTACTGGGTACTCATCTCTTAAAACGTTCTGTTCTCCTTAGTTTGGGTCACACAACTCCTGCTGAGGCTCGTTACTTTAGCCCACCCAAGACTGAGGGGGACTAAAGATGTAGCGTCTGTACAATCTCTATGCTCCTGCGAAGTTCCAGGCAGCTGGATTGACTCGAACAAACGACCTCAGGTTTTATGACACGAATAAAACCCTCCAAGATTTAAACAGGCCAGATTTTGACTCGACTTAGCGAAGCAGGCTGCAGGTCAATGCTCTTAGGTAAGCTATAAATCAAAGCTGACAGCTCCTCTCTTCAGTCGGTCGTCTCTGGCTTCGTGTTCAGTGTTGCGTGTTTAGCATAAAATCTCGCCCGATTATATAGGCAGGTAAAATAACTTCTACTGGTAAAGGAAAGCGTTTGGTTGGTTCCTGGCGGAGCAAGCTGATTGGTTTCCTGCAGTTTCGTCTTTTGCTCGTACAGCCTAATTTTATTCAGTTTTCTTCCGCCATCTTGCGTGAACAAGATGGCCACGACCCACATCCGAAAAAAACAGGGCTTAAGTTTTTCCTGGCGTAACTTCAGGTAATTTATTCCGGCTCAGCAACTGTGCGTTGATTGGCTGGGGCAAATTTGTATCCCGACATAATGATTTAACAAAGTAGTGGGGTTACACACACTCGTTTCACGACATAGCCCCATCCTTTCCTAGCTGTGACCTGTCATATCTGAAGTGTAAACACCTGCTGTAGTAAATCATTTAGCGTCTGTTCTTCCAGAGTAATAGGGTGTCGACTTAAAAAATCAGCTCCTACATTGTCTCTTTCCGGAATGTAATTCACGGTAAAGGAATAAGGCGCCAGAAGCAGACTCCACCTTAACAATCTCGAATTTAACTTTTTAGATGCAGCCAAAAAAGTTAAAGGCTGGTGATCGCTTTGGACAATGAAGTGTGTCCCATACAGGTAAGGTGAAAATTTGTCGATGGACCAAATTAGAGCCAAACATTCTTTCTCTATTGTCGAGTAATTCACCTCAGCTGCATTCAGCTTCCTACTGGCGTAGGCGACTGGTAAAAGTTCCTCCGTTTGGGCTTTTGATTTCTGCAAGAGAGTTACACCAATACCTATACTGCTGGCGTCCGTCCTTAATACAAATTCCTGTGTGATATCGGGTAGCGTAAGGATTGGTTTGCTGGTGAGTTTTGCTTTTAGCTCTGTGTAAGCTTTTTCACAATCAGCATTCCATTGGATTTTATCAGTCTGTCCTTTCTTAGTTAAGTTAGTTAAGGGTGCACACAGAGAGTTAAAGTGGGGTATGTACTTCTGATAGAACCCACATAATGACACGAATGATCTCACATCTTTCTTCGTTTGAGCTCTGGGTGCCTTCTTTAACTTCTCTATATTCTTTGGGTCAGGAGACATATGACCTGTAGAAATAGTGTGACCTAGGAATTCCAACTCCTTACAACCGATATAGCACTTGGTTGGACGTGCAGTCAATCCAGTGGCTCTCAGTCTGTCAAACATCATGGAGAGCGCTACTATATGCTCTTCAAATGTGTTTGTAGCAACAAGAATGTCATCCATAAAGTTAGTGATATGCTGATTTTGTAGAGGTTCCAACAATTTCCTCATCATTCTTGAAAAGATACTTGGAGCATTTTTCAGCCCAAAGGGTAGTACATTAAACTCGTAGTGTCCGTCTGATGTACTAAATGCCAGCATTTTCCTAACTTCTGGTTTCACTGGTATTTGGTAGTATCCCTTGCTTAGGTCTACCTTCGATAAATACCTAGCCTTACTCAGTGTAGAGAACAGCTGGTTGGTGTCAGGTAATGGGTCCACCTGAGATTCTGTGATCGCATATAGCTTCTTGTAGTAAATACATAACCTGTGTTCACCACTAGGCTTCCTTAATAGCACCACACTTGAGCTATAGGGAGATTCAGACTTTGAAATAATTTTCTCTTTTAAGAGATGGTCAATCTCATCCTTGAGTGCTTGTGCTTGCTATTGTTCAGTTCATGTCCGCAACAATGCTTCCAGTGGACCGTGTATGGGGACGGCAATACAACAACGTTGCCGGACCCACACCTATTTCTATTGTAAGGGATAGTATACCGAAGTGGGGCCTGTCTCCATCAACTGTTTGGTACAGCCCTGGTTCCTACCTCCTTTGGTTCGCGTTTGTTTCTGCAGCTTTTTTAATACTGGTTGCTGACTAACCAAATTTTCCAAAGGATCCAGGCCATGGTGTTCCGACAAATATCTAGTCGGGGTGGGATGTCTCTCGTCCCCTCTCTGTGCAATACGGAGAGTTGCCATGGTTACTGGTGTAACAGTAGACTTGTTGTGATTTTGTTTTCTCTTTATCACTGCATCTACCTGTTGTTTTCTCTGGTGTATTTTCTTTGTGGGCCTACGTCCGCAACAATGCTACCCTAGGTCTTGTAACAGGTCTACGCTTCTGAATGAGGTTACCTGGTTACATTCTGAACAGGATTTCATATACCGACATATGTCTTCAATTATTCCTGGCCAGTAATATCGCAATGCTATATTTTGACCAGTGGCCACTTTTCCTCTGTGACCACTGCCTGATGTAGCATGCTCTTGCTCCATAATTTCCTCCCTATAGAATTTTGGCACTACCAGCTGTCCATGCCCTTTAGGTCCTTTTCCAGCTTGTCTGTAGAGTAGGCCATTTTCCATATAGTAGTCTCCTTTCTCTGGAGGGTTATGGGCCTTTGCAATTTGCCAAAATAAGGCTTCAATGTGCTGTCTGCTGTTTGAGCCTTTTTCATCTTTGTACGATGAATGTTTATTGGATCTCCCTCCTCCTTTTTGGTGCTCGACCTGGTATGGTTTGCTGCCACGACAACAGGTTTTATTGGGTCACCCAAAAAGACATATTTACATCCTATTACCAGCGGGTATATAGGATCATCACTCACTGCTGCTCTTATCACTCCTTCCACATAGCGAGTTCTCACGTTGATCCTTGCTATGGGAAGTGTCATGGTGCTGGTTCCCTGCATTGCCCCTTGTATGTCCACGGTTTCTGTGGTAAGTTGGTCAGGGTGCACTAGGGTTGCACTCACGACTGAGTCGAATTCCAAACCTGATTGATATAAGCACTGAATTTTAGTGCCATTACATGTCACTTCCTCACAGACAGGGGGATGATGGAGGTCATTCTGACAAACTGCCAGTTCCTTCCTTCCCTTGTTTCCTGTTGTGAGACACGCAGAGTAATAAGGAGGGTTGTTCCTTCTGCAGTCTGCAGTATTGTGGTTACTCATTAGACAAGTTTTACACCACTTTCCTTCCTTCCGGTAAGGTTTCTTATCCGATCTTAGAGGGTTTTTGTCCCTTTGGTCAAATCTTTGTTTTTTTTTCTTGTGGTATTGTCCTTTTGTTCATATTTGGTATAGTTTTGTGATTATTTGAAGTTATCACCCTGCTTCTTCCTATTTCCTAATAATTCTGCCTGAGCTGCTTGATATCTCTCAGCAACAGTTACAATATCTTCCAATCTCTCTGCTCCTTGTTCCATGATAAACTCCCTCATTTCTTGAGGCATGGACTCTTTCACTTGCTCCATCATTATCATTTCTTTCAGATCCTGACACTCCTAAACTACTCCATTTTTCCAAATAGGTTTCCAATCTAGCAGAGAATTGGTGATATTTTTCTCCTGGAAGAAGTTTAGCTGTTCGGAATTTCTTTCTATATGATTCTGAGTTCTTTTCATATCTCACAAGCAGTGCCTGCTTCAGGATTTCATAATCTTCCTGGTCATCTTTTGAGAGCTTCAAATATACATCGTAGGCAACACCTCTCAATCCCTGAGATAGTTAAAGACTCCACTTTTCTTTCACTAAGCCATAGGTAGTGGCAAGTCTTTCGTATCTATCCAGGTACGACTCAATGGCGTCTTCTTTCTCAACAAATGGGTCCAGATGAAAATTCATGGCCCCACTTGAGGTGCTCTGGATGGCGCTACTCTCAGAGTGAGGTGAGCTACCACCATTATTGCCAGTATTTGCCTGAATTTCAAGCTCTTTTAATCTCAACTGATGGTCTCTCTCTGCTTGTAATTTCCTTTCCTCAGCTTCAATTTTCTTTGCCTCATTTTCAGCCTCCCATTTCTTGGCTTCAATTTCTAATCTTTTGGTTTCTCTCTCAGCTTCCAGTCCTTTGTCTTCTCTCTGAGCTTCCAGTCTTTTGTCTTCTCTCTCAGCTTCCAGTCTTTTGGCTTCTGTCTCTAATTGCAACTTTCTTTCTTCCCTATCCATGTGTTTGTCCACTTCTGTTGTGACATACTGAGTAAGAGCATCACCTTTCATGTTTAATTCCTTACCCATCTGCATGATCGCAGTCCTGAACTTCACTAGATCAGCCATGGCGTTACTTAGATAGGGTATGTAAATTTACTATAACCAAATATTATAATTAATCTTAATTAATTAAATGAACAAATAATTTCCGTGCAACTTTGTGAGCATCAACTATTTAATGAGTAATAAATGGTACTCCTCCTAAGAAAACAATAATCAAATTCTGTTATTGAATTTCTCCACACAAAAAAATTTTCCTTATGTTATCTATGGGTGGCACAAGATAGAGTGTAGATAGATGAATAGACTAAGTATGGCTCAAGATATACAGAAATATCCCAGGAACGAGCCCCCAGTGTGGCATGAGGTTTTATTTGGCTCTAGGGTCAGTATGGTACTGACAATTACAGAAATAGAATTTCTGCAGAAAATTGTGAATTCCCAGTGTCTGAGAGAACTACTGGTATCACAAATTAGTTACGGCTGTGAATGTTCTGATCTCGAAAAATTAGTAGAGAGGAGACCGACATAACTTGCCACCTCCGCTGTGTAACTAACTGTGATATTAAGACAAGGAAACAGATTTTACTTAACAATGATAAAATTGACAAGTCTTCAAATACAATTTCCTTATTATTTATTTAGTATATACACTATCTACTCTTGTGCTGAAGGGTGAATGTTGAAAAATGGAACGTAATGAATTTGTAAGTTTACATATGATTTACAAATATTTATATTTATATAGATATGTAAATAGATTACAACAAGTTTTCCAATTATAGGAACAAAAATTATATCAGCTATGCTGTTATTCACTTATAGTACATGTATCAGCTGTGCTGTTAATTACGTATAATTTATCAGCTATAATCTTATTATTGTCTCTTGCTATGCTAATTCACTTTCTCGTCACTGACACTAGCTTTTGCTCACAATGCCGACAGAAATGGTACTACTGGGTACTCATCTCTTAAAACGTTCTGTTCTCCTTAGTTTGGGTCACACAACTCCTGCTGAGGCTCGTTACTTTAGCCCACCCAAGACTGAGGGGGATTTAAGATGTAGCTTCTGTACAATCTCTATGCTCCTGCGAAGTTCCAGGCAGCTGGAATGACTCGAACATACGACCTCAGGTTTTATGACACGAATAAAACCCTCTAAGATTTAAACAGGCCAGATTTTGACTCGACTTAGCGAAGCAGGCTGCAGGTCAATGCTCTCAGGTAAGCTATAAATCAAAGCTGACAGTTCCTCTCTTCAGTCGGTCGTCTCTGGCTTCGTGTTCGATGTTGCGTGTTTAGCATAAAATCTCGCCCGATTATATAGGCAGGTAAAATAACTTCTACTGGTAAAGGAAAGCATTTGGTTGGTTCCTGGCGGAGCAAGGTGATTGGTTTCCTGCAGTTTCGTCTTTTGCTCGTACAGCCTAATTTTATTCAGTTTTCTTCCGCCATCTTGCGTGAACAAGATGGCCACGACCCACATCCGAAAAAAAACAGGGCTTAAGTTTTTCCTGGCGTAACTTCAGGTAATTTATTCCGGCTCAGCAACTGTGCGTTGATTGGCTGGGGCAAATTTGTATCCCGACATAATGATTTAACAAAGTAGTGGGGTTACACACACTCGTTTCACGACATAGCCCCATCCTTTCCTAGCTGTGACCTGTCATATCTGAAGTGTAAACACCTGCTGTAGTAAATCATTTAGCGTCTGTTCTTCCAGAGTAATAGGGTGTCGACTTAAAAAATCAGCTCCTACATTGTCTCTTTCCGGAATGTAATTCACGGTAAAGGAATAAGGCGCCAGAAGCAGACTCCACCTTAACAATCTCGAATTTAACTTTTTAGATGCAGCCAAAAAAGTTAAAGGCTGGTGATCGCTTTGGACAATGAAGTGTGTCCCATACAGGTAAGGTGAAAATTTGTCGATGGACCAAATTAGAGCCAAACATTCTTTCTCTATTGTCGAGTAATTCACCTCAGCTGCATTCAGCTTCCTACTGGCGTAGGCGACTGGTAAAAGTTCCTCCGTTTGGGCTTTTGATTTCTGCAAGAGAGTTACACCAATACCTATACTGCTGGCGTCCGTCCTTAATACAAATTCCTGTGTGATATCGGGTAGCGTAAGGATTGGTTTGCTGGTGAGTTTTGCTTTTAGCTCTGTGTAAGCTTTTTTCACAATCAGCATTCCATTGGATTTTATCAGTCTGTCCTTTCTTAGTTAAGTTAGTTAAGGGTGCACACAGAGAGTTAAAGTGGGGTATGTACTTCTGATAGAACCCACATAATGACACGAATGATCTCACATCTTTCTTCGTTTGAGCTCTGGGTGCCTTCTTTAACTTCTCTATATTCTTTGGGTCAGGAGACATATGACCTGTAGAAATAGTGTGACCTAGGAATTCCAACTCCTTACAACCGATATAGCACTTGGTTGGACGTGCAGTCAATCCAGTGGCTCTCAGTCTGTCAAACATCATGGAGAGCGCTACTATATGCTCTTCAAATGTGTTTGTAGCAACAAGAATGTCATCCATAAAGTTAGTGATATGCTGATTTTGTAGAGGTTCCAACAATTTCCTCATCATTCTTGAAAAGATACTTGGAGCATTTTTCAGCCCAAAGGGTAGTACATTAAACTCGTAGTGTCCGTCTGATGTACTAAATGCCAGCATTTTCCTAACTTCTGGTTTCACTGGTATTTGGTAGTATCCCTTGCTTAGGTCTACCTTCGATAAATACCTAGCCTTACTCAGTGTAGAGAACAGCTGGTTGGTGTCAGGTAATGGGTCCACCTGAGATTCTGTGATCGCATATAGCTTCTTGTAGTAAATACATAACCTGTGTTCACCACTAGGCTTCCTTAATAGCACCACACTTGAGCTATAGGGAGATTCAGACTTTGAAATAATTTTCTCTTTTAAGAGATGGTCAATCTCATCCTTGAGTGCTTGTGCTTGCTATTGTTCAGTTCATGTCCGCAACAATGCTTCCAGTGGACCGTGTATGGGGACGGCAATACAACAACGTTGCCGGACCCACACCTATTTCTATTGTAAGGGATAGTATACCGAAGTGGGGCCTGTCTCCATCAACTGTTTGGTACAGCCCTGGTTCCTACCTCCTTTGGTTCGCGTTTGTTTCTGCAGCTTTTTTAATACTGGTTGCTGACTAACCAAATTTTCCAAAGGATCCAGGCCATGGTGTTCCGACAAATATCTAGGCGGGTGGGTATGTCTCTCGTCCCCTCTCTGTGCAATACGGAGAGTTGCCATGGTTACTGGTGTAACAGTAGACTTGTTGTGATTTTGTTTTCTCTTTATCACTGCATCTACCTGTTGTTTTCTCTGGTGTATTTTCTTTGTGGGCCTACGTCCGCAACAATGCTACCCTAGGTCTTGTAACAGGTCTACGCTTCTGAATGAGGTTACCTGGTTACATTCTGAACAGGATTTCATATACCGACATATGTCTTCAATTATTCCTGGCCAGTAATATCGCAATGCTATATTTTGACCAGTGGCCACTTTTCCTCTGTGACCACTGCCTGATGTAGCATGCTCTTGCTCCATAATTTCCTCCCTATAGAATTTTGGCACTACCAGCTGTCCATGCCCTTTAGGTCCTTTTCCAGCTTGTCTGTAGAGTAGGCCATTTTCCATATAGTAGTCTCCTTTCTCTGGAGGGTTATGGGCCTTTGCAATTTGCCAAAATAAGGCTTCAATGTGCTGTCTGCTGTTTGAGCCATTTTCATCTTTGTACGATGAATGTTTATTGGATCTCCCTCCTCCTTTTTGGTGCTCGACCTGGTATGGTTTGCTGCCACGACAACAGGTTTTATTGGGTCACCCAAAAAGACATATTTACATCCTATTACCAGCGGGTATATAGGATCATCACTCACTGCTGCTCTTATCACTCCTTCCACATAGCGAGTTCTCACGTTGATCCTTGCTATGGGAAGTGTCATGGTGCTGGTTCCCTGCATTGCCCCTTGTATGTCCACGGTTTCTGTGGTAAGTTGGTCAGGGTGCACTAGGGTTGCACTCACGACTGAGTCGAATTCCAAACCTGATTGATATAAGCACTGAATTTTAGTGCCATTACATGTCACTTCCTCACAGACAGGGGGATGATGGAGGTCATTCTGACTAACTGCCAGTTCCTTCCTTCCCTTGTTTCCTGTTGTGAGACACGCAGAGTAATAAGGAGGGTTGTTCCTTCTGCAGTCTGCAGTATTGTGGTTACTCATTAGACAAGTTTTACACCACTTTCCTTCCTTCCGGTAAGGTTTCTTATCCGATCTTAGAGGGTTTTTGTCCCTTTGGTCAAATCTTTGTTTTTTTTTTCTTGTGGTATTGTCCTTTTGTTCATATTTGGTATAGTTTTGTGATTATTTGAAGTTATCACCCTGCTTCTTCCTATTTCCTAATAATTCTGCCTGAGCTGCTTGATATCTCTCAGCAACAGTTACAATATCTTCCAATCTCTCTGCTCCTTGTTCCATGATAAACTCCCTCATTTCTTGAGGCATGGACTCTTTCACTTGCTCCATCATTATCATTTCTTTCAGATCCTGACACTCCTAAACTACTCCATTTTTCCAAATAGGTTTCCAATCTAGCAGAGAATTGGTGATATTTTTCTCCTGGAAGAAGTTTAGCTGTTCGGAATTTCTTTCTATATGATTCTGAGTTCTTTTCATATCTCACAAGCAGTGCCTGCTTCAGGATTTCATAATCTTCCTGGTCATCTTTTGAGAGCTTCAAATATACATCGTAGGCAACACCTCTCAATCCCTGAGATAGTTAAAGACTCCACTTTTCTTTCACTAAGCCATAGGTAGTGGCAAGTCTTTCGTATCTATCCAGGTACGACTCAATGGCGTCTTCTTTCTCAACAAATGGGTCCAGATGAAAATTCATGGCCCCACTTGAGGTGCTCTGGATGGCGCTACTCTCAGAGTGAGGTGAGCTACCACCATTATTGCCAGTATTTGCCTGAATTTCAAGCTCTTTTAATCTCAACTGATGGTCTCTCTCTGCTTGTAATTTCCTTTCCTCAGCTTCAATTTTCTTTGCCTCATTTTCAGCCTCCCATTTCTTGGCTTCAATTTCTAATCTTTTGGTTTCTCTCTCAGCTTCCAGTCCTTTGTCTTCTCTCTGAGCTTCCAGTCTTTTGTCTTCTCTCTCAGCTTCCAGTCTTTTGGCTTCTGTCTCTAATTGCAACTTTCTTTCTTCCCTATCCATGTGTTTGTCCACTTCTGTTGTGACATACTGAGTAAGAGCATCACCTTTCATGTTTAATTCCTTACCCATCTGCATGATCGCAGTCCTGAACTTCACTAGATCAGCCATGGCGTTACTTAGATAGGGTATGTAAATTTACTATAACCAAATATTATAATTAATCTTAATTAATTAAATGAACAAATAATTTCCGTGCAACTTTGTGAGCATCAACTATTTAATGAGTAATAAATGGTACTCCTCCTAAGAAAACAATAATCAAATTCTGTTATTGAATTTCTCCACACAAAAAAATTTTCCTTATGTTATCTATGGGTGGCACAAGATAGAGTGTAGATAGATGAATAGACTAAGTATGGCTCAAGATATACAGAAATATCCCAGGAACGAGCCCCCAGTGTGGCATGAGGTTTTATTTGGCTCTAGGGTCAGTATGGTACTGACAATTACAGAAATAGAATTTCTGCAGAAAATTGTGAATTCCCAGTGTCTGAGAGAACTACTGGTATCACAAATTAGTTACGGCTGTGAATGTTCTGATCTCGAAAAATTAGTAGAGAGGAGACCGACATAACTTGCCACCTCCGCTGTGTAACTAACTGTGATATTAAGACAAGGAAACAGATTTTACTTAACAATGATAAAATTGACAAGTCTTCAAATACAATTTCCTTATTATTTATTTAGTATATACACTATCTACTCTTGTGCTGAAGGGTGAATGTTGAAAAATGGAACGTAATGAATTTGTAAGTTTACATATGATTTACAAATATTTATATTTATATAGATATGTAAATAGATTACAACAAGTTTTCCAATTATAGGAACAAAAATTATATCAGCTATGCTGTTATTCACTTATAGTACATGTATCAGCTGTGCTGTTAATTACGTATAATTTATCAGCTATAATCTTATTATTGTCTCTTGCTATGCTAATTCACTTTCTCGTCACTGACACTAGCTTTTGCTCACAATGCCGACAGAAATGGTACTACTGGGTACTCATCTCTTAAAACGTTCTGTTCTCCTTAGTTTGGGTCACACAACTCCTGCTGAGGCTCGTTACTTTAGCCCACCCAAGACTGAGGGGGACTTAAGATGTAGCTTCTGTACAATCTCTATGCTCCTGCGAAGTTCCAGGCAGCTGGAATGACTCGAACATACGACCTCAGGTTTTATGACACGAATAAAACCCTCTAAGATTTAAACAGGCCAGATTTTGACTCGACTTAGCGAAGCAGGCTGCAGGTCAATGCTCTCAGGTAAGCTATAAATCAAAGCTGACAGTTCCTCTCTTCAGTCGGTCGTCTCTGGCTTCGTGTTCGATGTTGCGTGTTTAGCATAAAATCTCGCCCGATTATATAGGCAGGTAAAATAACTTCTACTGGTAAAGGAAAGCATTTGGTTGGTTCCTGGCGGAGCAAGCTGATTGGTTTCCTGCAGTTTCGTCTTTTGCTCGTACAGCCTAATTTTATTCAGTTTTCTTCCGCCATCTTGCGTGAACAAGATGGCCACAACCCACATCCGAAAAAAACAGGGCTTAAGTTTTTCCTGGCGTAACTTCAGGTAATTTATTCCGGCTCAGCAACTGTGCGTTGATTGGCTGGGGCAAATTTGTAGCCGACATAATGATTTAACAAAGTAGTGGAGTTACACACACTCGTTTCACGACATCTAACAGCGTGAATATGTGCCACTAACGCGTGTCGAGAAAAAGTGGGGTCTGCAACTTGTGACGTCGCGTTTCTGCCATGCTACGACATTTATCTCTTAATTTTATGTCTTCGTGTATTCGTTTTTACACGTTTTCTTCTCTCTCTCTTGCTTTGAAGGCTAGGCTTGAACTGTGACGTTAGTTTTATGCAAGCGGTACTAAAATCTAGTGGCTTTGCTAGCGAGATAATTAACCAGCATTTCTACAGCATACATTGGATTCCCGACTGGCATAGTAGAAGCTGTTAGTCACTAACACATGGGCTGTTTTATTTACTAGCATTTGGGAGTACAATTCTACGGAAATTAGCGTTTGTCTCACTGATATTACTACACGCATAGCGACTGAAGGCACACACATAGCCATAATTTTGACATTCAATAACTTTTTTAATTTAATGAGTTAATTGTTCAAATTGCACACAAGAATACCTTAGGGTTCAACCAATCAATTGACAGTTGCTTTGCATCTGGGTCACGAGAGTTTTTTTTTTTTTTGGCGTACGGGCTTTCCCGTTAGTATGGTGTGTGGCCTCCTCTTGCATCGATCAGCGACTGGCATCTCCTGGGCATGGATGCGATCAGACGTCTGATGTGGGCCTGTGGGATGGCTGCCCACTCTTCCTGGAGTGCCTGGAACAGATCACGACGATTGGCTGGAGCAACGTCTCGGCGACAAACACGTCTATGCAGCTCATCCCACAGGTGTTCAATCGGACTCATGTCTGGAGACAGGGGTGACCAGGGAAGAGTGAGAATGTTGTTGGCAGTCAGGAACTGCGTGGTCAACCGTGCACAATGGAGTCTGGCATTGTCTTGTTGAAACACAGACCTTTGGGCAGCCAAAAGTGGAAGGACATGGGGTCGAAGAATTTCATTGACGTATCGTTGCGCATTCAAGCCTCCTTCAATGTGCACCAATTGAATCCTTCCGTTGTAACTGACCATTCCCCACACCATTGCACCTCCACCACCGTGCGGCGGAGCTTCATCAACGCAATTTTGGGCAAAACGTTCATTTCGCCAACGGTAGACCCTACGCCGTCTACCATGACGCTGCAACAAAAAGAAAGATTCGTCACTAAACCAGACACGTCTCCATTGATTGTCAGCTGCCCAGAGACGATGCTGGTTGGCCCAAAGAAGTCGATTTTGGCGATGGCGGCGCGTAAGGACAGGTCCTCGGTGAGGTTGTTGTTCCCAAAGTCCAGCGTCACGCAGTGTATTCCGGACAGTTTGATCAGACACATGACGTCCTGCAGGCAATGACTGGGCAGTTGAGGAAGCTGTTGTAAACCTGTCTCTGAGGTGACGAAGCCGAATAAAGCAATCCTCCGCTGCTGTTGTCACTCTGGGTCGTCCCCTGCGATACCGGTCTTCAACTGAGCCAGTGGCTTGGAACCGGTGCCAAAGTCGACTGATGGTACTCTGATGCACGTTTAGATGCCTGGCAACCTGACTTTGACTTTCGCCTGCATGCAGTCGGCCAATAGCAATGTTCCTTAAATTTATCGATAGAGACGCCATAAATGTCCGTTTGAAAATGAACTGAATTTTTGTGTGTGTAGCGTTATCCTTTTATAGGATGTCAGTTGCGTAGTCAGTGAATAGTGTTCACCCCAAGTTTTGTTGCTTTCACGTGCTGTGGTCAAAAATTGCGTCATAAACACTATTGACCACTGCGTTGTAATGATTACAAAAACGAACGCAATTCAGGTCATCACGTGCACAAAATAAAAACGTGCCCTCGGATACCTATGCGTTTCTTTTTTTTTAGAACAGTATAGTTGCAACATATAGAGAAATAAACAAATGAAAGTAAAACGAATATGGTGGGAAAATACAAATAAGCAAAGACAAAACTAGCGTAATGAGCAAATAACAAATTCAGGCAAAACGAATGTAGTGAGTAAATGACAACATACTAAAATAAATCGACCATAGCGAATACATAACACCAGACTAAAGCAAAGAAATTATGGTGAATTAATAATAACAAGTTAACGCAAAACCAATGTAGTGAATAAACAATTACTTCCTTGTTTATCCGATTCTCTTCTACCTTGGGGTGTAGAGGTTAGCCATAGAGAGCGCCATGATATCCTAGCGGTAGTAATTTTAGCTTGGTTTCAGTCTTGTCTTCGTTCCTTCAGAGATTGATTGACACGTTGGGTTGGCCTGGAAGCCTGGATCCCTGGCTCTTAGTTTGGCATAACAACAAACTAAAGTAAAGTGAACCTTGTGAATAAATAACTTACTTACTTAGTCGTTCCCCTTCTACCGTGAATAAATAATACTATGGTCGTATATTTTTGTATGTGAATAAATAACAACATACAAAAATATACGACCATAACTAATACATAACAGCAAACCGAAGTAAATGAATTATCATTATTCAATCAATCAACTACTACGGTTCCGTCTTCCTGTTCTGTTTTGTTCTATCATACCAAGGTCGTACAATGTCTTTTTTATCCTTCTTTTTCTATATCTGTTTGCTGAAATTTGATATCAAACTTTAATACTAGCAAGGATGAACGTAGGACAGGATGCATCCGATGTGTTTACAACTAGCGCGGTACAGGAGCAATTAGCTATCATACCCTTCGATATTTGCTGAAGGAGACTTAGCACTTATGGGTTTGCACTGGAGTGCAGTCATGTCAATTCTGATCAACAAAAACAATCTGACTGTTTCCAACGCTCTTCTCTATATGAGTTTTAGTATTAATGTTTTTCTTACCCTGGGGTTTTCCGGCACAGAGACTACCTTGTAATGCAATCAGCATTGTTTCTTATTGAGTGAAATATCCGAAGCCAGCGACTTCTCCTCATCTCTTGTTCCACTGGCGTTTATCTGGTTCTTGTCAGCACTTGCACATACGTGATTTTGTCATACTATTCCTACACTTCTATTCTAGTCAAGCATCCATTTATGAAAATCTGTAACTTTATGTTTATCATTTTTTTTAATGTGAACGAAGTGAGTAAGTAAATAATAACAAATTAAAGTAAAGAGAACGTAGTGATTAAATAATAACAAACTAAAGTAAAGAGAACGTTGTCATTAAATGATAACAAACTAAAGTAAAGAGAAACGTAGTGATTAAATAATAACAAACTAAAGTAAAGAGAACGTTGTCATTAAATGATAACAAACTAAAGTAAAGAGAAACGTAGTGATTAAATAATAACAAACTAAAGTAAACGTCTGTGGCTAAGGACAGAAGAAGAAGAAGAAGAAACTAAAGTAAAGAGAACGTTGTCATTAAATGATAACAAACTAAAGTAAAGAGAAACGTAGTGATTAAATAATAACAAACTAAAGTAAAGAGAACGTTGTCATTAAATGATAACAAACTAAAGTAAAGAGAAACGTAGTGATTAAATAATAACAAATTAAAGTAAAGAGAAACGTAGTGATTAAATAATAACAAACTAAAGTAAAGAGAACGTTGTCATTAAATAATAACAAATTAAAGTAAAGAGAAACGTAGTGATTAAATAATAACAAACTAAAGTAAAGAGAAACGTAGTGATTAAATAATAACAAACTAAAGTAAAGAGAAACGTAGTGATTAAATAATAACAAACTAAAGTAAAGAGAACGTTGTCATTAAATGATAACAAACTAAAGTAAAGAGAAACGTAGTGATTAAATAATAACAAACTAAAGTAAAGAGAAACGTGGTGAGTAAATAATAACAAATTAGAGTAAGAGACAAGTAGTGATTAAATAATAACAAACTAAAGTAATGAGAACGTAGTGATTAAATAATAACAAATTAAAGTAAAGAGAAACGTAGTCAGTAATTACAAACTAAAGTAAAGAGAACGTGGTGAGTAAAAAATAACAAACTAAAGTAAAGATTATGTAGTGAGTAAAAAATAACAAACTAAAGTAAAGATTATATAGTGAGTAAATAACAACAAACTAAAGTAAAGATTATATAGTGAGTAAATAACAACAAACTAAAGTAAAGATTATATAGTGAGTAAATAACAACAAACTAAAGTAAAGATTATATAGTGAGTAAACAATAACAAACTAAAGTAAAGATTACATAGTGAGTAAATAACAACAAACTAAAGTAAAGATTATATAGTGAGTAAATAACAACAAACTAAAGTAAAGATTATATAGTGAGTAAACAATAACAAACTAAAGTAAAGATTATATAGTGAGTAAATAACAACAAACTAAAGTAAAGATTATATAGTGAGTAAATAACAACAAACTAAAGTAAAGATTATATAGTGAGTAAACAATAACAAACTAAAGTAAAGATTATATAGTGAGTAAATAACAACAAACTAAAGTAAAGATTATATAGTGAGTAAATAACAACAAACTAAAGTAAAGATTATATAGTTAGTAAACAATAACAAACTAAAGTAAAGATTAGATAGTGAGTAAATAACAACAAACTAAAGTAAAGATTATATAGTGAGTAAATAACAACAAACTAAAGTAAAGATTATATAGTGAGTAAATAACAACAAACTAAAGTAAAGATTATATAGTGAGTAAATAACAACAAACTAAAGTAAAGATTATATAGTGAGTAAATAACAACAAACTAAAGTAAAGATTATATAGTGAGTAAACAATAACAAACTAAAGTAAAGATTATATAGTGAGTAAATAACAACAAACTAAAGTAAAGATTATATAGTGAGTAAATAACAACAAACTAAAGTAAAGATTATATAGTGAGTAAATAACAACAAACTAAAGTAAAGATTATATAGTGAGTAAATAACAACAAACTAAAGTAAAGATTATATAGTGAGTAAATAACAACAAACTAAAGTAAAGATTATATAGTGAGTAAATAACAACAAACTAAAGTAAAGATTATATAGTGAGTAAATAACAACAAACTAAAGTAAAGATTATATAGTGAGTAAATAACAGCAAACTCATCTCAAGCGAACATCATCATCATCATCACCCTTCAGCTTCCTAAGGAGCACAGGGCTTCACCAAACTCGTGTCAAGCCTTCTTGTCCCATGCCTTATGATCAAGGTCTTTCTATGTTCTTCTCATCACTGTCATTACTGTCTCCATCTCTCTTCTCCATTTATTATTTGGCCTACCTCTGCCTCTCTCACCCTGGTGATTCTAGAGTTAACTTACACAAGTGAATAAATAACAACAAAAATAGTAATTACAATCGAAAAACCAGGCCTATGTCAAAACCTTTATTGTTCTCCTCCAGCAAATGTTGCATTCCTCCAGCTACCCTAAAATTATTCAAGTGTGTCGTGTTTCACTGTCCCTTTATTCTTCTTATTCTATTCTCTCTGCCCCCCACGATGCAAAATAAGAATCAATATATATCGCCAAAGAACCTACACCGCATTCTCTTCTTTGCATGACTCTCTGCGATATATGATATATAAAAAAAGCACAGTTTAGAAATAACCAAAAAAAAAAAAAAAGAACACAACTACCCCTATTTTCTCCTTCGTTTCGAGCAAAGAAGAAAACCATAGCGTGTCTGACATACAGTTCCTTCAAAATTTGCTCATCTTGCTTAAAATAGATTTAAAAGAATTAATGTCGCCGTGCACTGAACTAGAAAACATTATTGATTTATTGTTTAATAATAAAACTAATAATAATGAAAGACACTAGTACGCACGCATCGCCCTGTTACCGCGCGCTGTCATAGAATAATGAAATGGTGGGCTAATTACATAAGCTGCTAGGAAGCATTTTATTTATTCATGAATCGCTTATATTGGTCATGTTTTAATCAGTGTCCCTCGAACTGTATTAATCTTTTTATTTTTTGGTGGTTCCTAGATCTAAAGCTTGACTCTCTCCTTCTGTTCCAGGGATGTCAGATCTGCTAGTGATGACTTGTAGTGGCGCCTAATTTTGTTGCATTCTGACAAACAGCGATAACCGTTCTATTGTGTGTCTCTCTATATCAGCTCTTTTCAACATTTCTATCATGGAGGAACCCTTACAATAATATTCAGGTCTCAGGGAACCACTGCATAAAATTGTTGTATCTACAGCTCGTTGTACCTTAGAGTGATAAGTAAGTTGTAAATATAATAACCCAGTTAAAATTATTGTATCTACAGCTCGTTGTACCTTGAGTGATAACTAAGTTGTAAATATAATAATCCAGTTAAAATTGTTGTATCTACAGCTCGTTGTACCTGTCGTGAGAAATTCTAATCCACATATATTAATTAAAAAGTAAATGTAAAGCCTAACAAATAAATTCTATAAAAGGAAGAAGAATGGTAAAAAACAGTGCTGTCACAATGACAGTACTCGAAATCCCCTTTGTTTTATGCTTCGTCTGCAAATTGTAACGTTTCCACGTTAATACAAGCCACTGCATAATACAAGCGTTTCCACAACACAATAAAACGGGTACTACATTTCTAAGAAAAACATTGAGAGGCACACTGCGTAATGACCTAAATTAATCCTAACATTAATTATACTACGTTACCAAAACGAACGAACAGATGGACTAAGATAGAAAGAAGGGAGGGCTGAAGGCAGCAACGCAAGCAACACTAAACACGCGTCTCGCTATATTAATGCCACCCCTAACACGCGTGTAAGGCCACATGCACTAACTTTATTTCAGACGGACAGTGATAAAAACACTACCCTTCCCAGAGTTAGGTTTTAAAAAACCTGAAAAACGCTTATTAGGAAAGATGACATTAGATGGATTTACGTTTGAAATCATGACAGTACCCAGACACCACATGGGGATTGAAGTGAACAGGAGGTGGTAGAAAATGCACATTTTGAACGCAGCCACCTAGCTCCCTTAAATTGAGATATTTGGATTCCTTAGGGCTTGCTGACTAAGAATATGTTAAGTGTTACGCAAATAGTCCAGGAATTAATAAATTATAGGCAAAAGAAAATAATGAGGGTGTCAGACAGCCCCAAAACATCGGAGTCGCTCAGTGGCAGAATTTTAAACCACCATTGTACGGAAATAGGCCACAAGTTACATTTGAATTGATTGGATGGAATGATATGTAAGGCTAAACACGATTAGTCGGACTATAAATGCTATCTTTTGTTGTCAGGGGAGACGGAAGTAAGAGTACTTTTTTTCAAACGATGGGGTAGAAATGGCCTGATTGGTTAGGTCTGTTAATATAGTTAATTGATAGCGTTAGTTCGAGACCACTAGTTCAAATAAGCTTGATAAAGCAACAGTGCGTTGAAGCCAGCTCATATTTTTGCTAAATAAAAGCCTGGAACATAAGCAGATGGGAATTTGTGCCAGTATTTGTGCCAGAATTCATTGCTAGTCAACGTATCTGTGTTTATTTCCATGAATTGTGGGACTGTGGTCCTAGTCATTGAAGCCGCACCTGGTCTGAGCATTTGCTGAATCCAGAGGCTACAACATACTCTTTGGTCCCTGTAGTAACCAGTGAGGTGTCTTCAGAACCAGTGAAGAAGTCTAGCAGAGGAGTCTTTGCCTGCCGCCATCACGAAAGTTAAGCCCTTCGTGGCCAACAGAGCTCAACAATTTGTACCCCTCCTTTAAAAATGAATTGTATTAATTAAAGAGGGGCAATTAATTGTTTTAATGTTCGGAACTGAGACCATCTCCAATACTAGTTCCAACATACACAAACACATGTAGTCATGATGTCTAATAAGAACCTATCTTGAAGAACAAAACCAGTATTACCTCATATTACCACATCACAACTCACACACATAGATTACTAATATTGTATGTCAATGCAAAGCCCACATTTATCACTGTGTACATAATATGTGTAATTACATGTTATTATATTGCCTGGTTCACTGTGTAGTTGAATCAGGATCACTATTGTAGAAAAAATCAATACATCTGTATATATCTGAAATTTATCATTGAATCTTTTTAAGATATTCTTCTAGAGTGTTGACTGTTTGTGAGTGTCACAGTGTTGTCAAGTGTGGTGGACTAATTAAATTGTTTATCTGTTGTTGTTGTGGTGACTTACACTTCTTCATTTGCATAACCCTAGACATATAACGTTGCCATCACAACATTCCAGAATAATTCTGACTGAGATATAAATATGTGGCAGCAAGTAAGGTTATCTGTAAAACACTACACATATTAGATACAGATACCTTCACAGCTGATCTCAGTCAGTACACTAAGTCCCCTATAAGTATTTATATCATCCCACTTTACCACATATATTGGGGGCCCGCCCGGGATATTGAATCCTTTACTACTATAAATATTGGGGGTAATTCACTTCAGGGAATATAAAAAGTTAAAAGGTATCCTTGGGTGGAATGAAAAAGGTTGAGCTCTTGGTGCCTGTTTTGTCTATTGGATATATAATTACAGATTATATTGTTAGTTAGACATTTTATTTAATTACTTGGTATAAAATGGCGGACCTGGCCAAATTTCGATCTGCGGCTGTACAGACTGCAAAAGAGTTAGGAATGGAGGGACAAGTTATGATTGCTTATGTCACTACTGAATGTGACAAATTTATTGAACGTGAAGAAAGAAGATTAGAAAAAGAGGCCGAAAGAAAATTAGAATCTGATAGATTGGCCGAAGATAAGCGAATAGAGGCTGAAAAAGAAATTAAGAGGCTGCAGATTGAGGCTGACAAAGAGGCTAAAGCATTGGAGGCAGATAGGGAGATTAAGAGGCTCCAATTAGAAGAACAAAAGGCAGAAAGGGAAGAGAAGAGATTAGCTGCAGAAAGGGAAGACAAGAGATTAGCTGCAGAGAGGGAAGCAGAAAAGGAGCAGAAGAGATTACAAAGGGAACATGAGCTACGACTAAGGGAGTTTGAGTTTCAGGGCCATGCTCCTGAAAATGGTGCCAGTCCCTTTGCCTCTGATGCTACTGCTACTCAGGGAGCCTCAACCTCAGCTATGAACTTTCATTTAGATCATTTTGTTGAGAAAGACGATGATATTGAGAGCTATATAAATAGATACGAATTATTAGCTACCACGTATGGGTTAGAGAGAGAAAGGTGGAGCTTAAAGTTATCTCAAGGACTTCGTGGGGCAGCTTATGAAGTTTTTGCCAAAATGCACAGAGATGATCAGGACAATTATGACATGCTAAAGCAGGCTCTTTTGTTAAGATATGAGAAAAACGCAGAATTTTACAGGAAAAAATTTAGGAATGCTAAACTACTGTCAGGTGAAACCTATCACCAGTTCTCTGCACGGATAGAGACATACTTGGAGAAATGGACTTCTCTGGGGAAAACCCAAGATCTTAAGGAAATGGTCCTTATAGAACAATTAAGAGAGTCCATGGCTCCAGACCTGAGAAAGTTTCTCATGGAACAAGGTGCAGAGAGACTGGGTGAGTTGCTAAATGTTGCAGAAAGGTATCAGGCGGCTCAAGCAGAAGTATCAGGTAATAAAAAGAAACAGGTGGAAAATTTTAGGGCACCCCAGAACTTTAATAAATTTGATCCTAGGGATCAAAACAAAGGTAAGCACCAATTTGATAGGCCGCGGTATGAAAATAAAAATAAAAACCCACAATTCGATGAAAGGAAATATGATGAAAGAAAATCTTTCAACCAAGGGAAAAGGTGGTGCAAGAATTGTAAGATGAACAATCATGACACTGACCATTGTAGAAGGAAACCTCCTCATTGTGCTGCTATGACATATGGGAAAAAGGAAAAAAAGGTCAAACCTGCAGAACTACAGGAACCATACCACCCCCCAGTGTGTGAAGATGTCATTTGTAATGGTGTCACTATAAGATGTTTATATGATACCGGTTTAGATTACGATTCCGTTGTGAGTTCTCACCTGGTGCAGGCGGATCAATACACCACAGAAACAGTGGAGATTCAAACTGCAACCAAGGATGTAGCTACCATGACACTTCCCGTCGCCCGGATAAAGGTGAAAACGCGATATGTGGAAGGAATCATAAAAGCAGCAGTGATAAATGAGCCAATCTACCCTCTGATATTGGGGTGTAGATATGTCTTCTTGGGAAATCCCAAGAGACCTGTGATATTGGCAACAGTGCAGACCAGATCACAGTCTAAAAAGGAGGAGGAAAATCCAATAAATACTCATCCAGATGAGATGAGGAAGGCACAGGCGGAGGACAAAACACTCAAGCCGTGTTTCAAGAAGTTGCCCAAATCACATACACCTCCAGGCAAGGGAGAATTCTATATGAAGAACAAACTGATTTATAGGAAGGCTGGATCTGAATCCAATGGTCACGGACAGCTGGTCCTTCCCACTTCATATAGGACTAAAGTGTTGGAACTAGGGCACGCGATTAACTTCAGTGGTCATATGGGGATCAGCGCAACAGGACAGCGAATAGCTTGTCACTATTTCTGGCCAGGAATAACTGAAGATATCAAACGATATGTAAAATCCTGTCCAGAGTGCCAACGAGTAGCACCTAAGCATTGGACTGCACCAGCAACTCTGGGAGAAATGCCCATAGTGGGAACACCCTTTGAGAGAGTTGCCGTGGATCTTGTGGGACCTCTCACTCGAACTAAGAGAAGGAACAGCAACATTCTGACTCTGGTGGACACTTGTTCTATGTGGGGAGAGGCGGTAGCCCTGTCATCGATCGATTCTAAACATGTGGCAGAGGCATTACTCACAATTTTCACAAGGTTAGGCTTTCCCAATCAAATCTTGACTGATAATGGCTCTCAGTTCAAGGGGAAACTAACTGAAGAAGTTTTCAGGATCTTCAAGGCCAAACACTACCATTGTAGTGTGTATCATCCCCAAGGGAACGGCCAAGTGGAACGGTTTAATGGCACCTTGATGTCAATCCTGAGAAAGTTGGCACACGAAAAATCAGATACATGGGATCAGTACCTTCACGCCGCCCTCTTTGCTTATCGGGAGGTACCCCATAGTTCAACCGGTATGGCCCCGGCAACATTATTGTTTGGAAAGCCAATAAAAGGTCCACTTGAAGCACTGTTAAGAACGTGGACGGATGAAAATGCAGAGGAAAATATTACATCCTCATACCAATATGTAAATGAGCTGACCACTCGTTTAAAAACTGGCTGGAAACTTGCCAATGAAAATTTGAAACAAGCCAGGAAGAAACATGCTGCTTATTATAACAGGAAGGCAAAAGACAGAGATTTGGCTGTGGGAGAGAAGGTACTGCTTCTTTTGCCCGGAAATCAGAATAAGTTACAAATTGGATGGCAAGGTCCATATACAGTTCTAGAGAAGGTGTCTAGAACCAATTATAAGATAGATAAGAAGGGGAAAGAAAAAATCTATCATGTGAATCTCCTGAAGAAATACTTGGAAAGAGAACATCAGGAAGAGACACACTTGTTGACCTTGTCCATTGCTATGGAGATGAAGAAGGAACCACTTTCATCATTTGAATATCCATTACACCCCTGTGAGACAGCGGCACAGGTGAAAATCAGTACCCATTTAACGAAAAATCAGAAGGAGAGAGTGCAACAGGTTCTAGATAATCATACAGAGGTGTTAACAGATCGACCGGGGCATACAAACTTATTGGAATATGATATGAAACTGATAGACCCCACACCTGTCTGTATGAAGCCTTATTCGATTCCTTTTGCTAAGGAAAAAGCTTTGAAGGAAGAGATAGACTATTTGTTGAAGGAAGGAATTATTTCACACAGTGAATCTTCGTATAGTTCCAGTGTTGTACTTTTAAGGAAACCCTCTGGAGAACATAGACTCTGTATAGATTACAGAAGACTGAATGCTATTACAGAAGGACAAGTGGATCCATTGCCGGATACAAATCAGTTGTTTGCCAGACTAAATAAAGCTAAGTATTTCTCAAAAGTGGATTTGAGTAAAGGATACTATCAAATTCCAGTAAAGCCTGAGGTTAGACCATATCTAGCTTTTAGTACCTCAGAAGGACACTATGAGTTTAACAGATTGCCATTTGGATTGAAGAATGCACCTAGTGTCTTCTCTAGAATGATGAGAAAATTATTGGACCCTCTGAATAACCCATGCATTACAAATTTCATGGATGATATCCTTATAGCAACAGAAACCTTTGAGGAACACATTGACTCTCTGAACATGCTGTTTAATCGACTTAGGGAAGCGAATTTAACAGCCCGACCAACCAAATGTTGCGTTGGATGTAAAGAATTGGAATTTTTGGGACACACAGTTTATCAGGGAAACATGACCCCTGACCCAAAAAAATTTAGAAAAACTAAAGAAAGCCCCGAGACCACAAACCAAGAAAGACGTGAGATCCTTTGTCTCATTATGTGGTTTCTACCAAAAGTATATCAAAAAATTTAATTCCATATGTGCACCGTTAACGGATTTGACACGTAAAGGACACCCAGATCGAATTACATGGACACCACAATGTGAAATGGCTTACCAAGAATTGAAGGAAAAGCTCACAAGTAAACCTATTTTGAAACTACCTGACATAAGTCAGGAATTTGTAGTAAGGACTGATGCCAGTAATATTGGGTTAGGTGCAACTCTGCTACAGAAATCAGATGCATTGGATGGGGAATTAAGCCCAGTGGCATATGCTAGCAGAAAGTTGAATAAAGCTGAAACCAACTACTCAACTAGCGAAAAAGAATGTCTTGCAGTAATATGGGCGATAAAGAAATTCAATATTTATCTGTATGGGAAGGCATTTAAGTTGCAAACGGATCACAAACCCTTGTCGTTTCTAGCACAAGCTAGGCATGAGAACACTAGATTACTCCGTTGGTCATTATTGCTACAGCCATTTGAGTTTAGCATAGTGTATATAAGTGGAAAAACAAATCTGGGAGCGGATTTTTTAAGCCGCCATCCGTGTGATGAGAATCACCGTAAGCCCCAGAAATAATAATAAATTTCTCTATGTGTATATAGAATTATAGACTGACATATAACGTCTGTTTTAAGAGGGGAGGATTTGTCGTGAGAAATTCTAATCCACATATATTAATTAAAAAGTAAATGTAAATCCTAACAAATAAATTCTATAAAAGGAAGAAGAATGGTAAAGAACAGTGCTGTCACAATGACAGTACTTGAAATCCCCTTTGTTTTATGCTTCGTCTGCAAATTGTAACGTTTCCACGTTAATACAAGCCACTGCATAATACAAGCGTTTCCACAACACAATAAAACGGGTACTACATTTGTAAGAAAAACATTGAGAGGCACACTGCGTAATGACCTAAATTAATCCTAACATTAATTATACTACGTTACCAAAACGAACGAACAGATGGACTAAGATAGAAAGAAGGGAGGGCTGAAGGCAGCAACGCAAGCAACACTAAACACGCGTCTCGCTATATTAATGCCATCCCTAACACGCGTGTAAGGCCACATGCACTAACTTTATTTCAGACGGACAGTGATAAAAACACTACCCTTCCCAGAGTTAGGTTTAAAAAAACCTGAAAAACCCTTATTAGGAAAGATGACATTAGATGGATTTACGTTTGAAATCATGACAGTACCCAGACACCACATGGGGATTGAAGTGAACAGGAGGTGGTAGAAAATGCACATTTTGAACGCAGCCACCTAGCTCCCTTAAATTGAGATATTTGGATTCCTTAGGGCTTGCTGACTAAGAATATGTTAAGTGTTACGCAAATAGTCCAGGAATTAATAAATTATAGGCAAAAGAAAATAATGAGGGTGTCAGACAGCCCCAAAACATCGGAGTCGCTCAGTGGCAGAATTTTAAACCACCATTGTACGGAAATAGGCCACAAGTTACATTTGAATTGATTGGATGGAATGATATGTAAGGCTAAACACGATTAGTCGGACTATAAATGCTATCTTTTGTTGTCAGGGGAGACGGAAGTAAGAGTACTTTTTTTCAAACGATGGGGTAGAAATGGCCTGATTGGTTAGGTCTGTTAATATAGTTAATTGATAGCGTTAGTTCGAGACCACTAGTTCAAATAAGCTTGATAAAGCAACAGTGCGTTGAAGCCAGCTCATATTTTTGCTAAATAAAAGCCTGGAACATAAGCAGATGGGAATTTGTGCCAGTATTTGTGCCAGAATTCATTGCTAGTCAACGTATCTGTGTTTATTTCCATGAATTGTGGGACTGTGGTCCTAGTCATTGAAGCCGCACCTGGTCTGAGCATTTGCTGAATCCAGAGGCTACAACATACTCTTTGGTCCCTGTAGTAACCAGTGAGGTGTCTTCAGAACCAGTGAAGAAGTCTAGCAGAGGAGTCTTTGCCTGCCGCCATCACGAAAGTTAAGCCCTTCGTGGCCAACAGAGCTCAACAATTTGTACCCCTCCTTTAAAAATGAATTGTATTAATTAAAGAGGGGCAATTAATTGTTTTAATATTCGGAACTGAGACCATCTCCAATACTAGTTCCAACATACACAAACACATGTAGTCATGATGTCTAATAAGAACCTATCTTGAAGAACAAAACCAGTATTACCTCATATTACCACATCACAACTCACACACATAGATTACTAATATTGTATGTCAATGCAAAGCCCACATTTATCACTGTGTACATAATATGTGTAATTACATGTTATTATATTGCCTGGTTCACTGTGTAGTTGAATCAGGATCACTATTGTAGAAAAAATCAATACATCTGTATATATCTGAAATTTATCATTGAATCTTTTTAAGATATTCTTCTAGAGTGTTGACTGTTTGTGAGTGTCACAGTGTTGTCAAGTGTGGTGGACTAATTAAATTGTTTATCTGTTGTTGTTGTGGTGACTTACACTTCTTCATTTGCATAACCCTAGACATATAACGTTGCCATCACAACATTCCAGAATAATTCTGACTGAGATATAAATATGTGGCAGCAAGTAAGGTTATCTGTAAAACACTACACATATTAGATACAGATACCTTCACAGCTGATCTCAGTCAGTACACTAAGTCCCCTATAAGTATTTATATCATCCCACTTTACCACAGTACCTTAGAGTGATAAGTAAGTTGTAAATATAATAATCCAGTTAAAATTATTGTATCTACAGCTCGTTGTACCTTGAGTGATAACTAAGTTGTAAATATAATAATCCAGTTAAAATTGTTGTATCTACAGCTCGTTGTACCTTAAAGTGATAAGTAAATTGTAAATATAATAATCCAGTTAAAATTGTTGTATCTACAGCTCGTTGTACCTTAGAGTGATAAGTAATTTGTAAATATAATAATCCAGTTAAAATTGTTGTATCTACAGCTCGTTGTACCTTAGAGTGATAAGTAAGTTGTAAATATAATAATCCAGTTAAAATTGTTGAGAATGATTTTATCTGTGGATCAGTTTATATTGGCCAACTAATTAATAATAATAATAATAAATTCTTTAAGCACCAAACACGGCGCATAAGGATAAACCAGTGCTCTCTAGGTTGTACGTTGTGACGCCACTCCTCTTAGCTCTTGCACATTATTTAGGCCCAACGTTCTTCCTTCTCTTATTATTGTTCTTCTGAGTGTTTCTTTTGGGCTTCCTTTTTTTCTCTTACCCCCAGGAACCCAAGTGAGCGCCTGTAGTGGTATTCTGTTGTTTTGCATTCGTAGGACATGACCGATATATGACCATCGTCTTTTCCTTACATAGTCGGAGACATATTTCTGCCTAGAGTCTTCTCTTATTTGTCGATTAGTCTTGAATTCTTCCCAACTGATGTTCATGAGTTTTCTAAGACATTTCTTCTGAAATATATTTTATGCCCTTCCCCGTCCATCTACACTCGCTGACACCCAATATGTCCAACTTATAATTATCCATTTCTTTAATTACTTCTTCCAATTTTCCAACTAATTGGCATACTCTTTTTGTGTACATCCCCCTCCCCGCGGAGGATAATTTTCCTATCTGTTTTTTTAATTCCCTACTTGGTTTGGTTTGGTTTGAAGGACTTTCTTTGCTGCACACGGACTACTCTTATCAGTGCTCTGATCACCTCCCTTAGATCACACAAGGAGGATCTCAGCACAGTGCACGAACTCCGTAGCACCGGCGAGAATCCTAATGTGTGTACACAGGAATCACACAATCTATAAATATTTTTGTGGTAGGTATCTAATTTTGCCAGGGCAGCGGCCTGATAGGCCTACTCTTTACTACTTCCAACTGCCGTGGGATTGTTAACGTGCGCAACTTGCACACGGGACCTCCTATTTTTTTCACCCTTATCCGAGAAGGCTAGGCATCCGCTCTCTCTACCCAGGAGACCAGGGGGCAGTATGACATTATTAGGACCATTGCTTCTGAAAAATATTTTCAATAAAATATATTCGCCTCAACTGGGAATCGAACCCGGTACCTCTAGAATTGGAGGTGGACGCCTTACCTCTTAGCAACTCCGACTCCCAAATTTCCTACTTGATTTTTGTTTAACATTATCCAAGTATGCCCACAACTTTTATCACAAGTTTCTACCATAAAAGATTCTAATGAAATATGGTATGTGGAGGAGTGAACACGGTCCTATGGCGAACTACCATACTTGGCTGCTCAGTCAGTGACGAACACTGCTAGCGCTAACATCGCTTGGCGCGCAAAGTTAAAAAAAAAAAAAACTATGTTTATTTCTTTCCAATCACGATCTATCAAGAAATCCCTAGCAACTACTCACGGAACCCTAGGGTTCTGTAGAACACTGGTTGAGAAACCCTGCTCTATTTAGTTGTGGCGTGTAGTTGTTTACTCCGTGCTAATGATTTCTTATCTCTCTATGTAGCTGATGCGTAGTGTTGCTCGCAACAAGCCGCTTGTAGGGTAATGAAACCGTGCCTTGTTATGATAGAAAGAAGGGAAATTTGGGCGGCCAATCAGAAGCCGCGAACGCTCGCTTGCAACGAGCCGGTTTCTCAATGGCGTATAAGCAAAGGGGGAGATTGTGCATAGGAGTACGTGGACTTAGATAGATTAAAAGAGAATGGTTGGACGGAAAGACATGATATTAGCCTCGTTTGTTGAAGACGAAGGCCAACTATATGCATGTCAAAAGAAAAGTTGCTACATTATTTCGTTTTGGGGATAATTGAAGGTAAAGGTGTCAGCATGATGAAAACTGCTGTGTCGATCAACTTCAGAAATTAGTGATAAATCGAAGACAAAACCAATTACGGACAACCATATACATAAATGAAGCTAACGATCGTACAAATAAAAGGAGATATGGATGACAGTGATCCATAATCTGGTTGAATAGAACAGATCACTGTGTCATACATACACGTGCAAAACGCGGAACACTTTCACTCACTCACATGTAGACTTGTGGGCCATTACGACAAAAGGATAGCCACATGTCACACTTTGTTCCAGGTTACTGTTCTGGTTTGGAACAGCAGGATCTCGAACTGAAATCCACTCGTGCGTCACTTCAACAATAAAGAGCACCTCGGTGTGATTCTGTTCATGTTCTGACTCCCTTTGGTGTGGGTTAGCCTAGTGCAGAGTCAAAAACTAACTGCTGCAAATACTACTAGTGTAGACCAGAAGTGCTGTACCAGAACACTGAAGCTATGTAAAATATATGTGGATATGCATCAGCCCCTGTGAGAGTCAAAAGAAAAGATCAAAAGAAATACATAAGTGTAGTGATGATAAACTGTTCTATGTCAAGAGTTAAGACAAGTGACTTTTAGTTCTAAAGGAAATTGGAGGAATATTTTAATTATTTGAAGATTTCAACAAGGACTGTTGTCTAAAGTAATACTTACAGCTTAACGTTTATATAAGTGTGAAATTAATTTTTTATTTCATTCACTTTCATCATTTTTCCATCATTCATAATTGCATTAGAAGATACCAAAATATAGATGTACATAATAAATGATTCAGCAATTGTATTCATCTGACTTATCAATTTTATATTGTTGCCGTTTGAATTTTACTGAATTTGTTACTTATCATAGGTTAGTTACATAGCAACGATGGCATCTTAGGCTCTGACTTTAATCTGAATACTATCTGAAGCAGATACCTTTACAGCCGTGACTATCCTGTGATACGAGTGCTCTTTTCTGATTCTGGGACTGTATTCTTTTCAGACTGACTTCTTTGTCTGTTCTATACTGACAACTATACTCTTAAAAACCTTTCGCTACACCGCTGATTGCTTATCTCTCAATGTGGTTGATGCTAGGTGTTGTTCACACTGCGCAACTGAGTTCTCGTCTCTCTATGTAGCTAATGCCTGGTGTTGTTCGTACCTATTTATTCATTTCTCGTCTCTCTACGTAGTTGATGCGTGGTGTTGTTCGTACCCAAATAATCATTTCTTGTCTCTCTATGTGGCTAATGCGTGGTGTTGTTCGCAATAATCTGCTGATTTCTTTATTTTTTCATTGCCTTCATTAATTACATTATCATGTTATCTAAGTATCAAATCTTTTATTCTGAAAACTTGTTGTCGTGCATACTTTAAGTAGCTATAATAAGTTCAGACTGTTTTCAATATTTGTTTATGAAACGGTGAGATGTTATTGCCACATCTGAGTTGTTACTATGTCCATCTTTGGACCTATAGCATAACTTGCGACACCCCTCTCCCCCCGGGTCCTGATACATCAGAATCAATTAAGTCAGTCATAGCTTGACAATACCTTTCATAGAACGTTGTATATAAGCCTGAAAATACTTACTTTTATTAATAGTAAATGGACAAAAATGTATACTGAAGGAAACCCCAGGCTTCTGAATTGTTAACAATTAAGCAACATTGATAAATTATTGGAGCTTGCAGGTGAAAAATGAGAAAAAGAAAGTAATGAAAAAGAAAGAAAGAACGCATGACAGAAGGAAAGAAACAAACAAACAAACAAAGGAGAATACTGAGTAATAAAATTAAAAGATGTAATACACGCCACGGATTTAAGAAAGAAAAAAATTGAAACTTAAAAAGTTTCTACAGAAAGCAAGGCAGACAGACAGAATAAAAATAAAAAAGAATTAATGAAAGAAAAAAGAGAGAAAGAATGAAAGAAAGAAAGAAAAAAAAAGAACAAAAAGAAAGAACGGAGAATATCGAAAAATAACAATTAAAAGAAGTAACAGAAACATTCGATGACGCGTTAACCTCACTACAAGAGTAAACGTGTTAGTCTTTCGACCAGCACAGTGTAACCGGGGCATGTGTTCCTTAGGACTGGAACGGCATCATATTACCTTCATGTGGCAGTGCCGGTATATGCAGTATTCTCAGTTTACTTTACAGAGAGCAGATGTTTAACTGGCCTAATCACCAGAGATTTAGATTTCTCTCTTACGTTTGTTTTACCAGGTTCGATTTTCTTCTCTTAGGTGTTGATGTAGCGAATTTAATTGAAATAGACAGATTTCTTATCTAGATCTCAAAACTGTAGTAATTCACCTTCTCAACAGCGTTCGATTTCATGCAAAACTTTTAATATCTTTCAGCATGAAACTTAAAATTTCAACAAAGTCTGGAATTTAGAACATTTTTACAATAATAAGCATAATAAAGTTTTATCATCTCATCAGATGCTTTCATCGATGCAAAAATCCCTTTTTGCATCTTTGTCTCGTAGGCCTACTCAATTGTCAAATATGGCGAACCTTCTCATTCCTCCGTGTTCCTTCCTTTAAGTTACAGTCTTATTTTAGGTTCGACTACATTTACCCATCTCCTCAGATTTGTCCTTGATTTCTTTATTGTCATAAGCATTCCTGGAGTTAAATGCTTTCCAACACAAGAATAGTCTACTCTACCTGATTTGAGGTGTAAGACATTGTTTTTTTTTCAAATTGACTCAAATCCTCGAGCCTAGTTCTGCTGCGACTAGGGTTGGGAGCTCTATTCAGAATACATGTTTAACTATCGTCACTACTTACGCCAGTGAGAAAATATATAACACTCAATGTCCTGAATTACACATTTTATAATAAATGTTGTAGTTTGATTTCTTCAAAACTAAGAAATATGTAGAGCTAGATCAGATACGACTTCTTGAGTTGCGCTCTTTCATTCTACTGCCAAAATGGCGTCCTGTTCCACTTTCCCCGGGGTAAATCTGAGCTATCCGATTGGTCAGGGGAAATCACCCAATTATTAGAAACAGCGTGTGGAAGCGACTCTTTGTCCTAAATATGTGACACTATTTATTATTTTCTGTTTTTCATAAAATATAAAATTATAGGGTGGTCTGTGCTTCCTCTGTCTTGTAAGAATATAGTCTGTTTCCAAAGGAACAACTATGTACACGGCCACATATAGATCCCGGGGCTCCGCAAATGTATCCCGTAGGGAGACATTTGAGTACTATCAATAACAAAAATCCATCCCCAAACATTTCTAAGTTCAAAAAATTTTTCAGAAAAATTTAAAGTTCAAAAATTTTTCTAAGTCCAAAAATATTTCCAAAAAATTTTAATTTAATTCCTATACTGGGGTCCTATGTCTATATGAGGTCGTCTGCTATGTAAAAAAAACTAGTAGTGGACATCAACTTCAAAAAGTGTAACTTATTCATCACATTATAATATTTTTCACCAAATTTACAAATTGGCAACACTGCCCAACAAAATCTGCAAAACACTCATAAGGTCATCACTAAAAAAAATGTGACGAGTGGCAACACTGGGGAATGAACAATAAACTATCTTATTTGCAGAACTTGGCTGGATTATCATAATCTATTACATTTCATTCAAAAATATAGTTGATTTCATTCTCTTGGATGTGGTAGGGGTGTTATCTCTTTTCTGTACTGTTATTTGCTCCATATTAAAAGCCTGCAAGTACTAAAAAAAAATCTTTTTTTCCTGGCGTACTTATTTATTCTATTTCCCAAGTACTCTGCAATATTCCAAGAAATGTCCAAAATCTCTAATTCCTATGGTAATGGTAATCCACTTTCATAGAATAGCCAATGTTTTCATGGGTACTCATCATCATCATCTTCTTTTTTTTCCAGTGAATGAGCCACTTGCTCATTATTACATGTAGAAAACATCTCTAAACATAATATGCATATTTATCAGACGATAATACAACCAGCATCATTTTTATAAGTAATCATTTTTCACAATAAAAGCATTAAAACCTCATGGCTTATCCTTATTTATCTATCTGAATGTTTCCTTGTTATAGACATTTTCTAAATGGTAAGTGTATAAATTCGTTCTAAGTCCGTCACTGTAGAAAATGTTCTATTATTACATTTTTTTTCTTCTTCAAAATATGTGATGTTTGTCTCCAATATCCGTGCGTCTGGTGGTGATCCTGTCCATTAGTCAGTTATTTCTAATCATTCCTTCTTTTCTGTCAATACAGTATTTTTTTCTGTGAACTCTTTCCTAGAAATATTATTTTATATATATATCTATTCTTCAAAGATCTTCTTTGACTTCCCATACATCAATTTTCAAACATCACATTGTTCAGCAACCAACAGACGAATGTGTTACTATCATATTATGAAATATAAGGGAAAAGAAAAATATAGTTTCCAAATCATCATGAATTTTCTACATTGGGTTCCGTATTACTTTATTTTCTCTTTTAAGACAACTGCTTATACTCTTGACAATATGTATCCATGTTGTCACTCTCGAGGCATCCTTGTATACAATTTATATTTGTCTCCTTTTTTTTTTTTTTCATAACACCAATGTATCATTTATGGTGTTCCAATATCATTGTATCTATTCTAGTCCTCCTGTTATCTTGAGAATTCATCCTTAGTAACTCCCTATGTACCTTATCTAGCAATACCTTTATGCAAAACACATCAAACAATTATTTATGGAAATATCAACTGAGATGTAAGAACTTTTGACAATATGAGATGAAAAAAAAATTTTGGGGTCATCACTCAAAAAAAAATGTGACATAGAAAGGAAGAAAATAATCAATTGATCGTGAGGAATCTACAATATTCTCGTAAGACAAAGTTCCTGGCACTCTGATTACTATTTATCCATATTATTTCTGGTTATCCTTGCATACAGTGTACCATTTAGATTTTCTTTATAAGTCCAATTCTTCGCTCATGGTGCTCCAATATTTAAAATGTGGATCCTTCCTATTCCTCTTATTCTGTACTGGAAATATATCCTTATTAATTGTCCATGTACTATATTTGCGAATATTTATCATCAATATATCAACTAATCATTTATAGAACTATTAACATAAATGTCTAGACTTTACCAAAACATGACTTTTTACATATGTGCAAAATTTCGACACCAACTCTGCCTTCGCTGGTCGAGGGTTAGTCAGAGTTATGTGGTGCCTGTAACATCCGCTGATGTAGTGGTGTTGATGGTATTGTATGATGGTGATATTACTAAATGTAATTGTATGAGGCCAGCTGTGAAGGCTCCTGAGATAAAATGTAGTTGAGAATTGTCAGAAGGCCTTTCTTGCTACCACTACGACCTCACACTTAATTTTTTTTTTATGAATGTGGCTACGTAAAGTGTCTAGGGTTATGATATGTAGTGTGGTGTAATAGGTTATAGATATACCCACAGATATTTAACAAGACTAATAATATTAATAAATGTTACAACACACTGAACTAACTCAATAGTGTAAAATTTTTGATAAAATTATATTACATTTATTTTGTTCTGGATCAATTTTTTAGGTTGACCAGAACTTAAAAGGATTTAAAGATTATGAAAGAAATGCATGGAATATTATATCATAAATGCAATAGTGTACATATATATGTACTATACTAGTTAGTTTTATTAAAATGTTCTAGTAGTCATCTACTTGGGAGGATAGTTAATGTTTGTGCTGTTGGGGTGGTCTCATCACACCTGTCTATATTGACTACACAGTGTCCAGAAAATGGTGGGAATTTTTATGGGGGTATTAGTAACTACACAGCGTTGGTGAATGTCCAGCAGACCAGAGGCTCACTCATCTTGTCGTGGTAGCTCTGGTGCTGAAATCAGGTGGTCCCACCTCTCCGTGCTGGCGGGCAATAATGGTGGTCTCTGTCACAAGTACTGCACAGATACACTCGAGTAAAGTCACCAACTGAATAGACACTGCTTTGTTGACAACAGAAACTCGCAGCTCTGCAATCAAAGTATGGGCCATGTGTCAAAATCTATTCTCTACCCACGTCTGGACACAACACTGACACAACAACCACATCATACAGACAGGTCAGATCTCTCTGACCAAACAGCACATTTACCATGGTGGTTTTACATCAGATAGATCCTCCCAGACTATAGGTTCTGAAAAATATTTATTAGTTTGCTGCCCTAAAAGAGGATAGGTAATATGTTTCATTATTCTCAACATTTGATCTGTCTTGCCTAACCCTTGCTGGAGTTTATGTACATTGTTGGTCCCTAGACCCTGACTAGGGCGGGGGGTCTAGAGCAAATCCCTACTTGTTTGTAAGGCTAGATTTCGATATGGCAGTATCAAATCACTCGAACATGAAACAATATTCAAAATATATAAGGAAATAATTTCAATCTTACCAGATTATGAATAAATAACACAGAATTGCTAGCAAAACTCAGCTGAGCTGCTGGCTATAGTATGGCGTCCCTAAATTTATTACACTTTCTTTCATATGGAAATCACCACACTTTAAAATCTGTGTCTATCACTGAACAACTATTGAAGAATGGCCCCACTTTCGCGTCTGAGCGCTAATGATATGATTGTCTGTGGCCAATCACTGCCTAGGTTTATTTTAAATTCAAATTTCCTACCATAAAGTCATTTCAGTCATGCTTCAGTCAAGTATGGATGGTTATCTGTTAGTCTGTCCGTCTCTACTTGTGTTTCTACAAAATGTACTAGATTTTTGTACCAACCTTTCTCTCCCCTCCAAAATTTTGTCGTTAAAAGTTATATTTAGACACAGCTACCACCCAAAAACCCTCTCCTCCATACTAAGTAAATTTGAACACCTGCGTTTCGAGGTCGTGTTTTTTTGTGCAATTAGCGACACTTTTAGATTCAATACAGTCTGTCGATGATGTGAACAACACTGTCTTTTGTCATTATCTTCAATATTATCTATCCGTCTGTAAAATTAAGAACATATTAGTTCACTGCTCAGAATAGGCCATCCGGCCAGCTAATTTTTATATTCCTAACATTAATATTAAGAAAAAAGTACTTTTTAAATTTTGTAATATTTCGAACATCTGCGTTTAGCCGCTGAATTCAAATCAAGGGCTTGGTATCGCGCAAAAGCGTCCAATAAATGACTGTGGCGTAACATATCTATGGTCCCTTCTGTCGAGTTGCTTACTTTTTATGTCAACTTGGGAAACGTGACTTTTCTCCGTTTCCCCCCCAATTGCGTCTCCTTAGCCTTTCTAGTCTCACGCAATCTTTCCAGTCATATTTTTTTCCTTTTTGATCCGCCGTTCCCCTCCTGTCTAGCAAGTCAGTTATTATGGAGGATGATGACCCGCGGTCTAGGCGATCATGTACTATTCGCAGCCTACGCATTATGTTTTTATCCTTAAATGTTATCTTTGGAGATATTTTACCGTTGTATCTCTGTCAATTTCACTACACATCTCCCCACTTGAAAACATGCCTATGGCAAGTTCCAAAACCAGCGATACACATAGGTAAAATTACTCCTCACGTCTGCCGCTACTCTAATTTTGATCACAGGGGTGCCGACTGAGGAAATCTTCACCGACATTCAATTTGCCTGGGATATATTGGATACTAAACTGATAAGGTTGAAGCAACAAAGACCACCTCAGCAATCTTGCGTTTTCATGCTTAGCCTGAGATAAGAATACGAGAGGCTGATGGTCCGTCTCCACCACAAATGTCCTACCATACAGATAGATTTGAAACTTCTTTATTGCCCAGATTAACGCTAAACATTCTTTTTCGCTTGTGGAGTATCCTTGTTCCGCCTTATTCAATTTACGGCTTGCATAAGCGACTGGTTTCAGTTCCCCATCAGGTGAAGATGATCTTTGCAACAAAGCCCCTCCTAGTCCTACATTACTTGCATCGGTTCTTAAGACAAAGTCCTGTGTCAAATCAGGCAGTTTGAGAATAGGCTTGCTAGTGAGTTTTTCCTTTAACTCTTGGAACGCTAGTTCACATTGTGCAGTCCAAATAATTTTATCTGGAAGTCCCTTGCGAGTCAGATCAGTCAGAGGAGCACATATAGCGTTAAAATTTTTGATGTATTTCTGATAAAATCCGCATAACGACACAAATGATCGCACGTCCTTTTTTGTTTGCGGCCTAGGTGCTCTCTGCAGTTTTTCCAAATTCTTAGGATCAGGGGTCATATTACCCTGATATACAGTGTGCCCCAAGAATTCCAACTCTTTGCATCCAATACAACATTTGGTTGGCCTAGCAGTTAAGTTCGCCTCCCGAAGTCTATCAAACAACATCTCCAGAGCTTCAATGTGTTCTTCAAATGTCTCGGTGGCGACGAGAATATCATCCATGAAATTCGTGATACATGGGTTATTCAGGGGATCCAACAATTTGCGCATCATCCTTGAAAACACACTCGGAGCATTTTTCAGTCCGAATGGTAGCATATTGAATTCATAATGTCCATCCGAAGTGCTAAAAGCCAAATAAGGTCTCACTTCAGGCTTCACTGGGATCTGGTAATAGCCTTTACTAAGATCCACTTTTGAAAAGTATTTTGCCTTGTTCAGTCTGGCAAATAGCTGTTTTGTGTCTGGTAATGGATCCACTTGTCCTTCTGTGACAGCATTCAGTTTCCTGTAATCTATGCACAGTCTGTGTTCCCCAGACGGTTTTCTCAACAAAACGACACTAGAACTAAAAGATGATTCACTGTGCGAAATAATCCCCTCCTTCAACAAATACTCTATTTCTTCCTTCAATGCCTTCTCCTTCGCGAACGGAATAGAATAGGCTCTCATACAGATTGGGTTTGAGTCTACCAGTTTCATGTCATACTGTAGCAAATTTGTATGGCCTGGTTTATCTGTTAATACATCTGTATGTTCCTCCAGAACCTTTTGAAATCTCTCCCTCTGGTTTTTAGTCAGGTGCTTACTGACTTTTACCTGTGCTGCTGTTTCACAAGGATGTAATGGGTATTCATGTGAGGTGAGTGGTTCTTTTTGCATCTGGGTTGCAATAGCCAAGGTCAATAAGGGGGTGCTTTCCTGGAGTGGTCTGTCCAGATACTTCTTTAACAGGTTTACATGATAAACTTTTTCCTTCCCCTTTTTGTCAATTTTATAGTTTGTTCTAGACACCTTCTCTAGAACCGTATATGGACCTTGCCAACCAATTTGTAATTTATTCTGGCTTCCGGGTAGTAGAAGCAGCACCTTCTCTCCGACAGCCAGTTCCCTGTCCTTTGCCTTCCTATTAAAATATGCTGCATGTTTCTTCCTGGCTTGCTTCAAATTATCATTTGCCAGTTTCCATCCAGCTTTCAAACGAGTGGTCAGTTCGTTCACATATTGATACGATGAGGTAACAGTCTCTTCCGCCTTCTCATCTGTCCAGGTCCTTAATAGGGCTACATCTGGATCTTTAATTTATCATACGTAGTTATCATGGAACCCGTCAGGTCCCGTTCATTAGAAGCCCTATAGTGAGGACTTTTCTTCCTAGAATCATCACTCACAAAACGACCACTACCAATTTTTTTCTTGGGTTTGTCTCCCCACTTTAGATTGCTTATGAGAGATCTTCGCTCTCTTTTCTGTTCTTCCAGTTTATATAAGTTCGACCGAGGGATTGTCATCTTATCCTGGGTTAAATTTCTTCTTTGTACTCTTCGCATAGTGGCCATGTTAATCCATTCAAGTGAAGACTGGGTGTGAAAAGGGGGCTCCCATTCCACTTTGTCTACCCGAGTATAATTAGTTTTCCTTTCAGGCCTAAAGTTGCCCCGTGGCGTTTCTAGGTCCTGCACATATTTTCCCTTTGTGGGTGTTCCCTCATGAAATACGCCACATGCTTCTACAAAGTTTTCAACATCGACATTTACGTCGGGCCAATAGTATTTTCGAGCAATCTTTTGGCAGATGGTACCGACTTTCTCATGGTCACCATCTTTTCCAACATGTAAGTTTCTTATTAAGTTTGCCCTATATATCTTGGGAAGAACTAACTGTCCGTGACCAGTGGATCTAGTTCCTGTCTTCCTGTATAATAGTTTGTTCTTCATGAAATATTCCCCCTTGCTCGGAGGTGTGTGGCATTTGGGCAATTTTTTAAAACAGGGCTTGAGTGTCCTATCCTCAGCCTGCGCCTTCCTCATCTCCTCTGGATGAGCATTTATAGGTTCACCTTCTTCCTCCTTCTTCTGTGACCTGGTCTGCACTGTCGCCATGATCACAGGTTTCTCGGGATTCCCCAAGAAGACGTATCTACACCCCAATATCAGTGGGTAGATTGGTTCATCTATCACTGCTGCTCTGATTTCTCCTTCCACATAGCGAGTTTTCACCGTTATCCTTGCGATGGGAAGTGTCATGAGTGGTATGTCCTTAGTCGCCCCTTGTATTTCCACTGTTTCTGTGGTATACTGACTTGGGTCCACTAGGCTAGACTTCACAACTGAATCATAATCCAAACCTGTATCATAAAGGCACCTTATGGTGACCCCATTACAAATAACATCCTCACAAACTGGGGGGTGATAAGGTTCCTGTTGTCCCTTAGGATTAACCTTTAATCTTTGCGTCCCCGACTTCATTGCTGCAATGTTTGAAGGTTTCCTTCTACAAAATTCGGTGTTATGGTTATCCTTCTTGCACCATTTACACCATCTTTTTCCTTGGTTCAACGGTTTTCTTTCATTGAACTTTTGGTCATTGAACTGTGAGTTTCTGTCGCGATAGTCATTTCTTGGCCGCTCAAAGTTTGTCCTACCTTTATTTCCCTGCTCTCTATTATCAAATGTATTAAATTGCTGTGGAGCTTTAAAATTGTCTATGTGCTTCTTTTTAGCACCACTTACCTCTGCCTGGGCTGCCTGATACCTCTCAGCAACATTTAAAATTTCCCCCAACTTCTCTGCACCTTGTTCCATGAGAAATTTTCTCATGTCTGGAGCCATGGACTCTCTCAATTGCTCAATCATGATCATTTCTTTAAGATCTTGGGTCTTCCCCAGAGCCGTCCATTTCTCCAAATAGGTTTCTAGTCTAGCAGAGAATTGGTGGTATGTCTCCCCAGACAACAGTTTGGCATTTCTAAATTTCTTACGATAAAATTCACCATTCTTCTCGTACCTTAATAACAAAGCCTGCTTTAACATGTCATAATTGTCTTGGTCTTCCCTGTTCATTTTAGCAAATACTTCATAAGAAGTACCTCTCAATCCCTGTGATAGCTTTAAGCTCCACCTCTCTCTCTCTAACCCATATGTAGTAGCTAATAACTCAAAACGTCCTAGGTACCCCTCTATGTCATCGTCTTTTTCAACAAAATGGTCTAAATGAAACCCCATAGCTGAGTTTGAGGCTCCCAGACTGGGCGTAGCATCTGAGGCAAAAGGGCTGGCACCATTTTCAGGAGCCTGGCCTTGTAATTCCAGCTCCCTTAGTCGTAATTCGTGCTCCCTTTGCAACCTTCTATCTTCTGCCTCCCTTTGCTGTCGTTTTTCTTCTGCCTCCCTTTGCTGTCGTTTTTCTTCTGCCTCAATCTGCAGCCTCTTAATTTCTCTATCAGCCTCAATTTGTAACCTCTTCTCTTCAGCTAACCTTTCAGCCTCTAATTTTCTTTCAGCCTCTTTTTCTAATCTCCTTTCTTCCCGTTCAATATATTTATCACATTCAGCCGTTACATATTGAATTAAAATTTGACCATCCATTTCCATCTCCTTCGCGGTGAGCACAGCAGCTGATCTAAATTTTGCCAGCTCCGCCATACTTTTTAGACAATATAATAATATACAAGATAAATCTCTAACCAGTAAATACACTAAGTACTTCTAATTACTATATGACTATAGTCTAACTAATTCTAACTAACCAGTTAACTAATTAATTATTACTGGCTGTGAAGATTCACCAACTTTTATCTGTAGGGACACTTTTAATTTTAAAGGGAATTTTACAATTTATTTCCCTACTTTTATTTCTCCCACCAGGAGATCCTAATATTACTGTTGGGCTAATTATCCCGGACGAGCCCCCAATTTATGTAGTGGTGTTTGATGGTATTGTATGATGGTGATATTACTAAATGTAATTGTATGAGGCCAGCTGTGAAGGCTCCTGAGATAAAATGTAGTTGAGAATTGTCAGAAGGCCTTTCTTGCTACCACTACGACCTCACACTTAATTTTTTTTTTTTTTTTATGAATGTGGCTACGTAAAGTGTCTAGGGTTATGATATGTAGTGTGGTGTAATAGGTTATAGATATACCCACAGATATTTAACAAGACTAATAATATTAATAAATGTTACAACACACTGAACTAACTCAATAGTGTAAAATTTTTGATAAAATTATATTACATTTATTTTGTTCTGGATCAATTTTTTAGGTTGACCAGAACTTAAAAGGATTTAAAGATTATGAAAGCAATGCATGGAATATTATATCATAAATGCAATAGTGTACATATATATGTACTATACTAGTTAGTTTTATTAAAATGTTCTAGTAGTCATCTACTTGGGAGGATAGTTAATGTTTGTGCTGTTGGGGTGGTCTCATCACACCTGTCTATATTGACTACACAGTGTCCAGAAAATGGTGGGAATTTTTATGGGGGTATTAGGGGTGAAACAAGGCTGTATTATGTCACCACTACTTTTTGGAATAGCTATTGATTGGGTTATGAGAAACTATACCCACAATGAAAAATTGGGTATAAAATGGACAAATGGAAAATTCCTGGGGGACCTGGATTTCGCAGATGATGTAGCATTCTTAAGTTCAACACCAAGACAATCCCAAGAAGCAATAAATAATTTGTGTCATCTCTCGGTTAAAATTGGTCTCCAAATAAATGCCTCTAAAACTAAAGCTATGAACTTTTCTAACGAGACCTTTGATATCATCTTGAACGGGGAAAAACTACAGAAAGTTGAAAGTTTCAATTATTTAGGCAGTAAAATGACTCAGGATGGTGACACAACAAGAGAAATCCATACTAGAATTGCTTTGGCAGCTAGCGCCTTCAATAGATTATCTAACATTTGGAAATTACGATCATTGAATATACATACCAAGCTTCGTCTGTTTAATTCAAATGTTATCTCAGTGTTAACATACGGCTGTGAGAGTTGGAAAATAACAAAATCATTGGAGAACAAGCTGAATACATTCGAGAACAAATGTCTTAGAAAACTCATGAACATCAGTTGGAAAGAATTCAAGACTAATCGACAAATAAGAGAAGACTCTAGGCAGAAATATGTCTCCGACATATATAAGGAAAAGACGATGGTCATATATCGGTCATGTCCTACGAATGCAAAACAACAGAATACCACTACAGGCGCTCACTTGGGTTCCTGAGGGTAAGCGGAAAAAAGGAAGACCAAAAGAAACACTCAGAAGAACAATAATAAGAGAAGGAAGAACGTTGGGCCTAAATAATGTGCAAGAGCTAAGAGGAGTGGCGTCACAACGAACAACCTGGAGAGCACTGGTTTCTGCCTTATGCGCCGTGTTTGGCGCTTAAAGAATTTATTATTATTATTAGTAACTACACAGCGTTGGTGAATGTCCAGCAGACCAGAGGCTCACTCATCTTGTCGTGGTAGCTCTGGTGCTGAAATCAGGTGGTCCCACCTCTCCGTGCTGGCGGGCAATAATGGTGGTCTCTGTCACAAGTACTGCACAGATACACTCGAGTAAAGTCACCAACTGAATAGACACTGCTTTGTTGACAACAGAAACTCGCAGCTCTGCAATCAAAGTATGGGCCATGTGTCAAAATCTATTCTCTACCCACGTCTGGACACAACACTGACACAACAACCACATCATACAGACAGGTCAGATCTCTCTGACCAAACAGCACATTTACCATGGTGGTTTTACATCAGATAGATCCTCCCAGACTATAGGTTCTGAAAAATATTTATTAGTTGCCTGCCCTAAAAGAGGATAGGTAATATGTTTCATTATTCTCAACACTTGATCTGTCTGCCTAACCCTTGCTGGAGTTTATGTACATTGTTGGTCCCTAGACCCTGACTAGGGCGGGGGGTCTAGAGCAAATCCCTACTTGTTTGTAAGGCTAGATTTCGATATGGCAGTATCAAATCACTCGAACATGAAACAATATTCAAAATATATAAGGAAATAATTTCAATCTTACCAGATTATGAATAAATAACACAGAATTGCTAGCAAAACTCAGCTGAGCTGCTGGCTATAGTATGGCGTCCCTAAATTTATTACACTTTCTTTCATATGGAAATCACCACACTTTAAAATCTGTGTCTATCACTGAACAACTATTGAAGAATGGCCCCACTTTCGCGTCTGAGCGCTAATGATATGATTGTCTGTGGCCAATCACTGCCTAGGTTTATTTTAAATTCAAATTTCCTACCATAAAGTCATTTCAGTCATGCTTCAGTCAAGTATGGATGGTTATCTGTTAGTCTGTCCGTCTCTACTTGTGTTTCTACAAAATGTACTAGATTTTTGTACCAACCTTTCTCTCCCCTCCAAAATTTTGTCGTTAAAAGTTATATTTAGACACAGCTACCACCCAAAAACCCTCTCCTCCATACTAAGTAAATTTGAACACCTGCGTTTCGAGGTCGTGTTTTTTTTGTGCAATTAGCGACACTTTTAGATTCAATACAGTCTGTCGATGATGTGAACAACACTGTCTTTTCTCATTATCTTCAATATTATCTATCCGTCTGTAAAATTAAGAACATATTAGTTCACTGCTCAGAATAGGCCATCCGGCCAGCTAATTTTTATATTCCTAACATTAATATTAAGAAAAAAGTACTTTTTTTTTTGTAATATTTCGAACATCTGCGTTTAGCCGCTGAATTCAAATCAAGGGCTTGGTATCGCGCAAAAGCGTCCAATAAATGACTGTGGCGTAACATATCTATGGTCCCTTCTGTCGAGTTGCTTACTTTTTATGTCAACTTGGGAAACGTGACTTTTATTTCCCCCCCCCCCCCCCCCCCCCCCCCCAATTGCGTCTCCTTAGCCTTTCTAGTCTCACGCAATCTTTCCAGTCATATTTTTTTCCTTTTTGATCCGCCGTTCCTCTCCTGTCTAGCAAGTCAGTTATTATGGAGGATGATGACCCGCGGTCTAGGCGATCATGTACTATTCGCAGCCTACGCATTATGTTTTTATCCTTAAATGTTATCTTTGGAGATATTTTACCGTTGTATCTCTGTCAATTTCACTACAGCTGACTACAGCCAGATGGGTGACTTATGGTACTTATAATTCAAAAATCTCATCCGTCAGTTATCTTAAGTGTGGGGCGGGGGTCTATTTCATGGTGTCCTTGACCAAGTTTGCTGCATTTCCAATCTCCATGATATCTGTGTCATGTCTGTCCTTGGGGTAACATTATTTTTTTTTTTTTTTATCTAATATCCTCGGGGTGAGCAAATCTCAGTGTGTCCACTTTCATCAATCATTTATTTATTTTCTCTCCTGTAATTCTGGGTATATTATGAGTATAGTAAATTGTCAATTTATTCCAACTATCTTACCACATTCTGTAATTCGTGATAAGGAATAGTCATTTGTTATACAACAATGTTCATATTACAAAGGCAATAAGCAAAAATCAAAAAAAAAAAATCTTCTCCAAAATGCGGATGCATCTCTATTTCCTTTACCTCTGGGCGTAGCAATTATTCAGTCATTATTTTTTTTTCTCCATTATATAATCTCCATTTTGTGTCCTTAGTACTTGTGGTTCCATGGGATTATCATAATTCATTTATGTCTCTTGTCTACTGATAATCCTTCAATAATGACTTCAAATATGGTCCTCATCTGCTCTGATTTGTTCCATGGTATTCATCAAATATTCTATTATCTCCTTGTCTTATCTCGTAACCACGAAAGACTAAGATTATCCCTCCAATGTTAATGTGGGGGATTTTGTGCATAAACATTTCAACAAAATCTCAGTTGTGACAACATAAAGTTTCACCTTAATATAAAATGGCATTTTCATCATACATAACCAGTTGCTTCTTCATCTCATGTGTCATTAGTGGTTATCATGCGGTAATGGGGTGTTCAATGTGGGTTCAGCATATACAAATGCTGTAAAGGGGTATTTCATTTGCTAGGTCAGCATGTGCAAATGCTATTTCTTTAACATGGGCAAAGGCATCATCAACAAATAGGTGTAATGTGTTCAATCTGGGGTTAGCATATACTAATGCTCTCAAGGGGTTCTTCATTTGCAGAAATTCAGCATGCGCAAATGTCATTGGGGTATTTGTGATAGGCAGTATCAACAAAAATTGTTGGAGTATCAGAGATCATGCTGGTGAATGGAGCGTGGAATATGATCAGTTACAAAAGTGGAGATGAATGTTACAACAGAATAGTGTGACACATGTGTTATAGGTAAAGTTGTGTAGCATTCTAAATATTAAGAAAATGTATGTAACTAAATAAGGGTGTCTGTAAACTCGTAACACCGTGTGTTATTAATTGTTTTAACATTTTTATTTCATAATTATGCTATCTAAAGAAAATCCTCCGTGTGCTGGTCTTGATTTCTTTCTGTTCATCCGTATTCTAAGGCTGGAAAAAATAACTTTCTCAGTGAGGCTTTGACATCTTAGTCTGTAAGCAAGTCATTTGAACTGTCTAAAACTGAAAATAGAGTACATGGGGAGAGTTAGTACATTGTTAAAAAGGTTTATTCACATATGCGATGACCGTGTTCGGATTTGCGAACACATAAAACACCTGGGCGTGTTTTTCAGAACAGCTTCGCTAGTTCCGTCACCATCTCTAACCTTGCAATGTCCCGACTGCTTAGGCGAGCATCATACTGAGTAGCAGTGGTGACGGGTGTGATAGGCGACGACACTGCATTTGCTGATTGTTGGGACACTGAGGACATTGACGAATGCGGTGATGGCTTAACTGTGGTGAGGGTTTGTATGGCTGGAACATCTGTTGGTTTTGAGGCAGGTATATGTTTCGCCTTGATTTTTCTTCTGACCTGGTTGTGCTGAACGTTAGCACTGGTTACAATGGGCACAGTAATTTGCACACTGTTGTTTTTGACTAGTTGAGATGAGGCTAACACTTCTCGGCTTGGTTTTGGAACATGATTGCGTTTCTTCAGAATCTTTCGTCTGATATAGTTGTGCTGTATACGCGGAATTTTGTTGCTAGGGATTGAGTCATCAGATTCTGTTTTATAGGCGCGTTTGACGCTGGAGCTGACTGGTACAAATAATGTACTATCCGCATCACTGGTTTCAATGGAACTAGCTGTATCAATGTCTGTTTCTTGTTGGTATAATTCTACCATTTTTCTGTCATTATGTTCGTTGGGGTCTGACAAAGCTATGCTGTCTTGTTCTGTTTCGTCTCCATAAAGATCGCTGGTATATGGTTCAACAATCTGCTTGGGTATAGTTTCTTCAGGATCTGATTGTTTTGAACGAGCAATCTTGTTCTTGTGGTATAGCAGTGTTTGGTTTTCACTAGTGTTAAAACTAGAACTGCCTGAACTGGGGGTGTGATAGGTATCAGCTGACGATTTATCACTGTGGGAGTAAGTTTGAGTGTGGATATAAGGTGTTTTCGTGTTGTCATCGTGTGACGTCTGTGGCATGATTTCTTCATTTCTAATGCGCAGGTCTCTGTCTTGTAGTCTATTACGTAATTCAAGTGGTGGGATATCTTCTTCGCTTTCGGACGAGTCTCGTTGTTGTCTTGCTCGATGTATTTCATCTGTGGGTGGTCTGGGTATGTGGTCGTCTTGGTAAAATTCAGAGTCTGTCGTCTCTGACTCTGATATGTCAGACGAATCTGTGCTGGATGGATTATAATTTAGGGTGGCTTTTCTGACTGGTCTTGTATTTGTCGTCAGAGGCGGAATGGGCCGGTGATTATCGATTTTTATCTGTTTTACGTGAGCTTTTGTTTGGTGTTGTTTCTCTTCATTCCAAATAATGAAGTTTACAGGCGTAGTTTGTTTCATGATTTTGTAGCCATCTAACCATCGGTCATCGAATTTTGAACTGCGTACATGTTTCTTGTAGTATACTCTGTCTCCTATTTTGTACGTTGGTAGCTTGGCTGATTTATCATGTTGTTTCTGTTTCTTGTGAAATGCCTTCTGCGTATTTCGTTGTGCAATCTGGTGAGCTTTATACTTTTCTTGAAGGATTATTTCGATGGGGTCTTCTCCCATGTATTTTCTTTGTGGGCGAAGTAGGTTGTCTAACGGAAAGTTTGGTTCTCTTCCGTATAGCATGAGAAAGGGTGACATTCCTGTGGTATCGTTCACGTTTACTCGGATGGCTTCAAGAGCTTGGTTAATGTATAGGTCCCAGTATTGGTGGTTCCCCTTGATATATTTGCTAATAATATCATGTAGGGTGGCGTGCATGCGTTCATTTCTGCCATTTGCATTTGGGCAATAATAAGTGGTTGTAGTATGCTCAATATTCAGCTGGTGTAAGGTGGCTTTAAATGGGTTACCTATAAACTGTTTACCGTTGTCTGAAATGATTCGTTTTGGACAGCCATGCCTGGGAATGAATTCTTGTAAAAAAATTTGCGTGATGGACTGCGATGTGGCATCACTGAGTGGGTAACTTTCTGGCCAAACAGAGTATTGGTCAACTATGTGCAGGAGGTATTTGTTGCCTGATTGGGTGAGTGGGTAAGGACCTGATAAGTCAATGCTCACTGTTTGCATGGGATAATGGGAAGGTTGCATTTCTTGAAGGGGAATTAAATGTGGCTTCATGTTTCTCAATTTACATGTTCTACAGGTGGCTACATATTCTGTAATGTCCTTGTAGAAAGTTTGCCAATAATACCTTTTCTTTATGACATCAATTGTTTTGTCTCTTCCCATGTGCCCGTTGTTATCATGAAACTGTAGCAATACTTCTGGGACTAGATGTGTTGGAATGACTTTTCTTAGTGTCCCTTCTTGTTTCTGATCAATATAGTATAGAATTCCATCCGTTGGGTGTACTGTAAAATCTTTACTTTTTGTTGGGTTTTCTTTCACGTATGTGAGCAGCTTGACAATTTCAGCATCTTTCGCTTGTTCTACTCTCATGTCAAACATCTCTTGGCTTTCTTCTTCTACTTGAGTGGCGGAATCTGAGGTACTTCTTAGACTTGATGAAGTAATTTCATTAATTTCTTTAGCATTATCGTCAATCTCTGAGGATGTGCCATCATTTTTGACTCTATTTGTTTTCACTTCAGTTTCATCATCATATTTAATCCTGGATAAGAGGTCTGCACAGGTGTTCATTTCGCCTGGGATATGTTCGATAGTGGTGTCGTAGGACTGTAAATTCATTGCCCATGTCTGTAACTTCTTTGGCTGTTCTTGTGTTTTGGTGAGCCAGTTAACCAAAGGTTGATGATCAGTTCTTATAATGAGTTTAGTTCCTCTGACGTAAAAGTCAAACTTTTGTACTGCATAGTGAATAGCATATGCTTCTTTCTCAGTGGTGGTCCACCGTTTTTGTGACTTTGACAATGCGTGGGATAGGAATGCAATGGGTTTCTCATTTGGAATGTTTGGTAGGATGGGTGTTTCATCTTCTAGTACAGGTTGGACCAAACAAGCACCAATTGCGTTATCTGAGGCATCGGCGTATAGTATCATGGGCTGAGAAATATCTGGATGTCCAAGCAGTGGGATGGTGGTTAGGGCATTTTTTTAAGATACTCAAAGGATCTCTGGCAGTCTTCTGTCCATTTGAAACGTGCATACTTGCGGGTAAGGGCTATCAAAGGCTCTGCTGCTCTGGAGAAATTGATGATGTGGCGCCTATAGTACCCTATTGTACCAATAAACGAGCGTGTTTGTCTCACCGTCTTGGGGCTAGGCATTTCTCTTATGGCTTTGACTTTATCTTCATCAGGTCTGACGCCATGTCTATTGATGACAAAGCCTAAATATTTTGTTTCTGTCTTTAGAAACTCACACTTCGACAGTTTTAACTTTATTTGGTGATGCCTGAGTCTATCAAACACTGTTTCAACCTTGCGGAGGTGGTCTTCCATCGTGCCTGCGGTATGTATCAGGATATCGTCTATGTATGCCAGGGCAAATGGATGTAGACCCTTTAACACTTCATCCATGAGTGACATATATGTTGCTGGAGATCCTTTTAGACCAAATGGCATAACATTCCAAAAAAAGCTTCCCATATGTGAACAGAATGTGGATTTCTGTTTTGCCTCAGGTGTCATGGGGATGCACCAAAAGCCTGACCTTGCATCAAGTGTGGTAAAGTATGTAGACTTTCCTAACGTCGCAAGTAGATCGTCTATCCTGGGGAGGGGGTAGGAAATGACTTTTGTGATTTTGTTAAGGGCACGGTAGTCGCAGCAAAAGCGACTGGAGCCGTCTTTCTTTGTTACGATCACTATGGGTGAGGACCATTGGGAACGGGATCTTTCGATGATTCCTGCCTGTAGCAATTTATTTATAGACCTTTCCACGAGTTCTCTGTTTTTCAAGGGCGTATGATAGAGTTTCATATGTATTGGCTCCTCTGTGGTTGTTTGAATGTCCATTTTGACAGTGTTAGTTCTGCCTAATTCCATGTCATTGAGTGCGAATACATCCTGGTGCTTTTCTACAAACGTTTTCAAACGTTGCTTATTATCTTCTGTGGCATTCAGGGTTGCAAGTAGCTGAGCTATTCTCTCTCTGTATTTATGATCTGCTATGATATCTCTGGTCTGTCTTGATGCCTCCGTTTCATTCCCATAATTTTAGGATATTTTTCTTGCATCTTGTGAAAATCTCTGCTCCTGGTATGTGGCTTTATTTTGCGTAGTTCTTTGCCGTTCATTGGGCTGTGCTTGGTACTGTCTCCTCTGCCATGTACTGTGTGCATTTCCATTTGTCACTGCATTTACTGTATATTCATTTCTTATTATATTTCTGGGGTAGTCGTTGTTGTGCCATTTTTTCTGATTATTTCTGCCGTAACTGCGCTTATCTGCGTACGTTACTGTATTTCTTCTGTTTGTGCTATAGGGCTGTCTTCTTTCCCTGGGCGAAAATTTTTCATTCTTTCTGTTTCCAACTTTGCTGCTATAGTATCCTCCTGTGGTATAGTCATATAAGAATTCTTCCTTTTCTTCGGAAATTTCAATTGGTTTTGGGACTTTATCATATCCACCTGTTTTTGAGTTATATTGATACTCCATGGGGCATGTATCACTGTCTTGTCGCTTTGGATATCCTCCTGGCAAGACAATTTCTGTTTCTCTGTTACTCTGTGATATACAGCACTTCATCTTTTCTCTTGGTGTGCTGGGGCGCAAGAATGAGTAATTATAGTCATTTTCATACTGTGGCCTTTCTCTTCTTATGTATGGACTGGTTCGTTTCTGCCATCTGGGTAGGGTATGCTGTGGTGTAACATAACTGTGACTGATGTTACTGCCTTTTTCTGCATAAGCCTTATAACTGTTTACTTTCCATGTACTATGGTTATTTGTACTGCGATTTCGTGCATTATGTCCAGTGGGAGTGGTTGAGACAATTTGTGGATGGTCTCTATTGGTTTTGGTTTGTCTTATTGTTGACGTATCCACTTGCGCTACAACTGTGCCTCTTTTTATAGTGGTAGTTTTTCCTGACATATTCAATATCATGATGGGGAAATCTCTGGACTTCGAGACTTCAGCGATTCCCTCTGTAATTTGCAACAATGTGTCATCAATAATGCTTTCTTCTGCTAGGGGCTGTACTTGAATTGATTGCCCTGGTGTTATGTACTCAGAATTTTTTACTCTGCCTTTTACTATGACCAGGGAGTTTGGAGCCACCGTTATGGGAGCTGTCAGCCTTACCAAAGACGCTATGTGGATATCGTCCTGGAGATCTATGTATGTATTGTTGACTTTGATTTTCTGGAGGTCATAGTATATTCGAACTTTGTGTTTGTTAAAGAAATCTCTCCCTAGGATAAGATTTCTAGACATTCCTTTAGTAATGACAAATGGGTGTTCAAAATTTGTTTCGCCTAAGGAAAATTTTAGCCATACTGTCCCAACTGAATTTAGTCTTTGTCCCGTGACTGAAGCTAGGTGTGTTTTGGACGGTTGAAATCGTACTAAGTGTTGGATCCTCTTGAACAGCTGGAACCTAATAAGGCTGATGGATGCTCCTGTATCTACCAGTGCCCTATATTGTTGGCCCTGTAGAGACATGATGCAGGAACTGGGGTCCGGATGTATTTTAGTTCCATCATGCAACATTTCTTCATATTGTATTTTACTGGATGGGCCCACTTGACAATTTATGTTCTGTGTTGTTTCTTTTGTTTTGGACCAATTTCTGTGTTTGTTGCCCTCACTAACGGTCCTGTTTAGTGAGTGGCGCGGCCGTTTCCCTGACGCATGAGGGGTTGAGGTGCGCCTCTGGTATACTGATTTCTGGTGTAATCACGTGGGGGTGGTGCGGGTTGTTGTGGTTGGTAACCTCCTCTTCTGAATGGTGCATGATTGTAATTTGTTCTACAGGACTTGTAACCATGTCCGAGCCTACCGCATGTGAAGCATCCGTTTGTATTGACATTATTGACGTCGTTTTGCCTCTGTGTGGGGGGTCTATAATTGCGGGGTCTATCATCACGTTGTCGTGGGCGAGTCCATTGCCTCCTGGTATGGTCAACTTCCATGGGCTCATGCTCATCATAGTCCCTATATTCTGGTCGGGGTTCCCTACCTGCTCTTTGTTGGAACCTTCGGTGAAGATTTTCCTCCTGTATTGCTGCTTGGATTGTTTCAGCAATAGTCTTGGTGTCTTTTCTAATAAGATGCCTTCTGATATTTTCCGCTCTAAGGCCATCGGCAAATATCCCCACTAACTGTATTTCTACATCAGGTGTGGTAGGGATTTCTCCGCAAAATGCCTCTTCTGCCATATTGAGGAATCGATCTCCAAAAAGTTGTACCGATTCATCTCTTTCCTGTTTCATGCTTCTAAGGAGTGACCAAGCATGCATTTTGTCTATGATTTCCCCATATCTCTGGGTGAGCTCTTTTTTTAGGGACTCGTAGGTTTCTGTGGGGTACTGCTGGGACCTCCTTCTTAAAAAATCAGTCACGTACGAATCAGAACCTAACAGAGCGATTTTCTTTTTCTCTTCATCCGTTGTTGCCTCTGCTAGTGCCGCAAATTTTTCCATGTCGGACAACCATCTTCTGAATTTTTTCTTGTTGCCATCGAACGGCTGAACAATGGATCTAACCTGTGTGAATTTCGCGTAGTTGTCATTTTTCTGTAGGGTTTCAGTAATTTGCCGTAGCGCTATTATTGTTGGTCCTTCCATATTTTGTCTGTCCTGGGGCTGCAGTGGTTGTGTATTTACGGGTTGGTTCTGTGGTTGTTGTTGTTCCACACCCAGCTGTTGAAAATTTTGTAGTAAATCGTCCATGGTCTATGATCGCTAGTTATTCGCTTTATCAAAGAGAAGTTGTCACGGGCACCATATTACCAACATGTAACCGGGGCATGTGTTCCTTAGGACTGGAACGGCATCATATTACCTTCATGTGGCAGTGCCGGTATATGCAGTATTCTCAGTTTACTTTACAGAGAGCAGATGTTTAACTGGCCTAATCACCAGAGATTTAGATTTCTCTCTTACGTTTGTTTTACCAGGTTCGATTTTCTTCTCTTAGGTGTTGATGTAGCGAATTTAATTGAAATAGACAGATTTCTTATCTAGATCTCAAAACTGTAGTAATTCACCTTCTCAACAGCGTTCGATTTCATGCAAAACTTTTAATATCTTTCAGCATGAAACTTAAAATTTCAACAAAGTCTGGAATTTAGAACATTTTTACAATAATAAGCATAATAAAGTTTTATCATCTCATCAGATGCTTTCATCGATGCAAAAATCCCTTTTTGCATCTTTGTCTCGTAGGCCTACTCAATTGTCAAATATGGCGAACCTTCTCATTCCTCCGTGTTCCTTCCTTTAAGTTACAGTCTTATTTTAGGTTCGACTACATTTACCCATCTCCTCAGATTTGTCCTTGATTTCTTTATTGTCATAAGCATTCCTGGAGTTAAATGCTTTCCAACACAAGAATAGTCTACTCTACCTGATTTGAGGTGTAAGACATTGTTTTTTTTTAAATTGACTCAAATCCTCGAGCCTAGTTCTGCTGCGACTAGGGTTGGGAGCTCTATTCAGAATACATGTTTAACTATCGTCACTACTTATGCCAGTGAGAAAATATATAACACTCAATGTCCTGAATTACACATTTTATAATAAATGTTGTAGATTGATTTCTTCAAAACTAAGAAATATGTAGAGCTAGATCAGATACGACTTCTTGAGTTGCGCTCTTTCATTCTACTGCCAAAATGGCGTCCTGTTCCACTTTCCCCGGGGTAAATCTGAGCTATCCGATTGGTCAGGGGAAATCACCCAATTATTAGAAACAGCGTGTGGAAGCGACTCTTTGTCCTAAATATGTGACACTATTTATTATTTTCTGTTTCTCATAAAATATAAAATTATAGGGTGGTCTGTGCTTCCTCTGTCTTGTAAGAATATAGTCTGTTTCCAAAGGAACAACTATGTACACGGCCACAACAGCATCACCACCCCAAAACAGGGCCATCACACTGGAGGTGACTTTTACAGTGCCGTTTATAGATGCGGTGATTGTAATTATTGTGTCAGTGCCAGAAGCCTTTTTCTGCTACACACAAAACAGGGGCGTTTATAGATGCGGTGATTGTAATTGTTATGTCAGTGCCAGCAGCCCTGTGTCTGCTACACACAAAATAGGGCCGTTTATAGATGAGGTGATTGTAATTGTTATGTCAGTGCCAGCAGCCCTGTGTCTGCTACACACAAAACTTGGTAGTTTGTATATGCGGTGATTGTAATTGTTATGTTAGCGCAAGTAGCCCTGTGTCTGCTACACACAAAATAGGGCCGTTAGTAAATGCGGTGACTGTAATTGTTATGTTAGCCCCAGCAGCGCTGTGTCTGCTACACACAAAATAGTTCCGTTTATAGATACTGTGATTGTAATTGTTATGTTAGTGCCAGCAGCCTGTGTCTGCTACACACCAAACAGGGGCGTTTATAGATGCGGGGATTGTAATTTTTATGTTAGTGCCAGCAGCCTGTGTCTGCTACACACAAAACTTGGCCGTTTATACATGCGGTGATTGTAGTTGTTATGTTAGTGCCAGCAGCCTGTGTCTGCTACACACAAAATAGGGCCGTTTATAGATGAGGTGATTGTAATTGTTATGTCAGTGCCAGTAGCCCTGTGTCTGCTACACACAAAACTTGGTCGTTTGTATATGCGGTGATTGTAATTGTTATGTTAGCGCAAGTAGCCCTGTGTCTGCTACACACAAAATAGGGCCGTTAGTAGATGCGGTGATTGTAATTGTTATGTTAGTCCCAGCAGCGCTGTGTCTGCTACACACAAAATAGTCCCGTTTATAGATACTGTGATTGTAATTGTTATGTTAGTGCAAGCAGCCTGTGTCTGCTACACACAAAACTTGGCCGTTTATAGATGCGGTGATTGTAATTGTTATGTTAGTGCCAGCAGCCTGTGTCTGCTACACACAAAACAGGGGCGTTTATAGATGCGGTGATTGTAATTGTTATGTCAGCGCCAGCAGCCCCGTGCCTTCTACACACAAAACTGGGGCGTTTATAGATGCGGTGATTGTAATTGTTATGTTAGCGCCATCGCCCTGTGTCTGCTACTTACAAAACAGGGCCGTTTATAGATGCGGTGATTCTAATTGTTATGTCAGCCCCAGCAGCCCTGTGTCTGCTACACAAAAAACAGGGCCGTTTATATATGCAGTGATTGTAATTGTTATGTTAGCGCCATTAGCCCTGTGTCCGCTACTTACAAAACAGGGCCGTTTATAGATGCGGTGATTGTAATTGTTATGTTAGCGCCAGCAGCCCTGTGTCTGCTAAACACAAAACAGGGGCGTTTATAGATGGGGTGATTGTAATTGTTATGTTAGCGCCAGCAGCCCTGTGTCTGCTACACACAAAAAAGAGGTGTTCTTAGATGTGGTAATTATAATTGTTATGTTAGCGCCATTAGCCCTGTGTCCGCTACTTACAAAACAGGGCCGTTTATAGATGCGGTGATTGTAATTGTTATGTTAGCGCCAGCAGCCCTGTGTCTGCTAAACACAAAACAGGGGCGTTTATAGATGGGGTGATTGTAATTGTTATGTTAGCGCCAGCAGCCCTGTGTCTGCTACACACAAAACAGGGGCGTTCTTAGATGTGGTAATTATAATTGTTATATCAGCGCCCCAGCCCTGTGTCTGCTACAAACAAAACAAACAATAGAATAAAAAAGACAAAGTTTACTATTAGAAATGTAAACAATAAAGAATCTATCTAAGAGAAAGTGCGACGGAATTGAGAAAACAAAAATTATGCGAAAAACTAACGAAACACAAAACCAACCAATGAAAAGTAAAGAATTCCGGATAAATAATGGAACGGAACTAGTGAAACAATATATTTATAGATCTATTTATAGATATGTGATCATTTGTTTTGTGCACCTCAACTGTTCGATATATCTTTTTAACCATTTTTTTTATTACACTGACGGGGCCGTTATTTGTCACTTTCAAATCGTTGGTGCTTAATATCTCTATGTATCAAGACCAAGAAATCTTAAAAGATCCATAAACCACGACCTACATCCCATATTACGCAATAGCACAAACGATTTTTCTACTGATCAGGTATTTGTTAAGTCTCACTCTACTAATGCTCATCTTCCTTATTTACGTGAAGTATGACTTATACAAATACAATTCTACCTGCCAATATACAGAATAGAGAAACGTCTTCGCATATTAACAAAGAGTACAACAAGTCTAAATAACATATCAAAGATAGGTTGAGGTACGCAAGCATGATAATAACTTGAATATCAAAGTATTCTTTCACTGGTGTTACTCCATTAATGTTCATGAATTCTTCACTTCCGTGAATGGAGTTATTCCCACTTTAATTCCGTTGTTTTCAATATTATATAAAATTGGCTGGGTCGAAGATAATAAAAATTTCACAGATTAAAATATACGACGAAAGAAAACTGCTTGCAAAGTTTCAGCTGTTCACAATGAAAGATACATAGAGATATTAAGCACCAACGATTTGAAAGTGACAAATAACGGCCCCGTCAGTGTAATAAAAAAATGGTTAAAAAGATATATCGAACAGTTGAGGTGCACAAAACAAATGATCACATATCTATAAATATATTGTTTCACTAGTTCCGTTCCATTATTTATCCGGAATTGTTTACTTTTCATTGGTTGGTTTTGTGTTTCGTTAGTTTTTCGCAACAGCTTGATCTCCATATAACTGTGCCCAAGCTCGCGCCCTGGAGAGGACACTCCAGCTTCACCCTATAGGTGTCGGCAAAACACGGGAAGTAGCAGTTACCGGTTATAAGCATTTTGCCCAATTGGCATAGGGCATGGCGCCAGGGGCTACTTCCGACAGTGGGAGAGGTTCTAGGATCTCACTGGACAGCTACCGCCCGCTTCAAGCTGGGCAGCCCCCAGTCAATAATGTGTTGTCCCGCCACTGTCTGCTTTCCCCATTGGGTGCATGGGGATTAGGGTCAAACCCGAACTGTGGACAGAAAATTTTGCACCAAGCAATTATCGAAAAAATAGAAATAAGCAAACTCTCAGACTGGGATGCTGGAACGTCCGGACTATGTTAACTGGACTATCCGAAAACATACAGGATGTAAACGATGTAAGGAAGACAGCCATAATTAATGATGAGCTTAAACGACTTCAGGTGGATATAGCTGCACTTCAGGAAACGCGCCTGGCGGGCTCTGGAACGGTGAGCGAGAAGGACTACACATTTTATTGGCAAGGGAAAGATCTTAATAAAGCTAGAGAACACGGAGTAGGTTTTGCGGTCAAAAAATCGCTAACTAACATGGTTGAACCAGGCGAGAATGGATCAGAACGCCTGTTAACGCTCCGCCTGCAAACTAGCACAGGTCCCATCACCCTTGTCAGTATGTATGCTCCTACTCTGTACTCTGCCTCAGAAGCTAAAGATGAGTTCTACGAGAATCTAGCAGCAGTAATCAAAAGCATACCTAGGCAAGAACAGCTTGTTCTCCTTGGTGACTTTAACGCTAGAGTGGGTGCCGATAATGTTTCATGGCCTTCATGTCTGGGCAGGTTTGGTATTGGCAAGATGAATGAAAATGGACAACGGCTCTTAGAGTTGTGCGTCCACCATGACCTCTGCGTGACCAACACCTACTTTCAGACAAAACCCCAGCATAAGGTGTCATGGAGACACCCACGATCCAAGCACTGGCACCAACTTGACCTGATTCTCGTCAGAAGGCCACTCCTCAGGTCTGTGCTCTCCACGCGCTTGTACCATAGTGCAGACTGTGACACAGATCACTCCTTGGTTTGCTGCAAAATCAGAGCACAACCAAGAAAACTCTATCGTGTCAGACATGAAGGGAAACCACGCATTGATACCAGCAAGATGTCAGACCCTTTCATGATCGCTCAATTCACTGCGACCTTCAAGAAAGTGCTCAGTAGCCCTCAGCATGGTGATACTATTACAGAGAACTGGGAGCATCTACGGAACACCATTCAAAGTACTGCACTTGCCACCTTTGGTAAGAAAACAGCAAAGTCAAATGACTGGTTTGACGCTTCATCAGATGTGATGGCACCTGTTATTGAAGCTAAGCGCAGTGCTATGAATGAATACAAACGTTCAACGAGTGCCAGAACCCTACAGATCCTGAGGGCTACGTGAAGCAAAGTTCAACAAACTGCTCGACGCTGTGCAAATGACTACTGGCTCCAGCTCAGTGAGAGCATCCAGATCGCAGCGCAAACAGGCAACATTAGACAAATGTATGACGGTATAAAGAAAGCACTTGGCCCCCATAAAAGTAAGACGGCACCGCTAAAAACCATTAGCGGAGAGAAGCTAATCGATAAGGGTAAGCAGATGGAGAGGTGGGTCGAGCACTACTCTGAGCTTTACGCTAGAGACAAACCGTTACGCCTGCAGCCCTTGATGCTGTCAATAGTCTGCCAACTATGGAGGAGCTGGATGCCGAACCAACATTAGAGGAACTCAGTAAGGCCATTGATAGCTTGGCCTCTGGCAAAGCACCAGGCAGTGATGGGATTCCTCCTGATTTAATCAAATGCTGTAAGAGCACGCTATTACATCCCCTGCATAGGATGCTGTGCCAGTGCTGGGAAGAGACAACTATTCCTCAAGACATGAGAGATGCCAAGATTGTAACACTGTATAAAAATAAAGGAGACAGAAGTGATTGCAATAACTACAGAGGCATCTCTCTTCTTAGTATTGTTGGTAAGGTTTTTGCCAAAGTCATCTTAATGCAACTACACAAGTTAGCTGAGCGCATATATCCAGAGGCACAGTGTGGATTCCGAGCTGGCAGATCAACAACAGACATGATCTTCTCTCTCCGCCAGCTTCAGGAAAAATCAAGAGAGCAGAAAAGACCATTATATATCGCCTTTATAGACCTCACAAAAGCATTCGACCTGGTTAGTAGGGATGGACTCTTTAAAATCCTCCTGAAAATAGGCTGCCCTTCTAAAATGCTGGAAATGATAAAGTCATTCTATGACGACATGAAGGGAACAGTCCAATATGCTGGAAGCACGTCACAGCCCTTTGATATACGAAGTGGCGTTAAACAAGGCTGTGTTCTGGCTCCGACCCTCTTCGGAATCTTCTTTGCCTTACTCTTGAAACATGCATTCAGAGATGCAACTGAAGGAATATGCCTTCACACTAGGTCAGATGGCCGTCTGTTTAATCTTTCAAGGCTGAAGGCAAAAACAAAAATCAGAAGGGTCACTATAAGAGACTTGTTGTTCGCTGATGATGCTGCAGTCGTCACTCAACGCCAACAGGAGCTTCAGAGCTTGATGAATCGCTTCACTAAAGCATGCAAGGACTTTGGCCTCACAATAAGTCTAAAGAAAACGAATGTGCTGAGTCAGGATGTGGGTGCTGCACCAGTTATCACTATCGATAACTATGAATTGGCAGTGGTGCACCACTTCACATACCTAGGGTCTACCATCAATGACAAACTCTCACTGGATACAGAAATCGACAGCCGCATTGGCAAAGCTGCAGCTACCTTTCCCGCCTCACATCGCGTGTTTGGGGAAACTCTAAACTCACAATGAAGACCAAAGCTGCGGTATATAATGCCTGCGTCACCAGCACACTCCTATATGGCAGCGAGACCTGGACGACCAATGCTAAGCAAGAAAGAAGGCTCAATACCTTCCATTTGCGGTGTCTACGCCGCATCCTCGGCATCTCGTGGAAAGATAAAGTGACAAATGTCGAGGTGTTGTCACGTGCTGGCCTTCAAAGTATGTATACGCTGCTTAGACAGCGCAGACTTCGCTGGCTTGGCCATGTTCGCCGCATGGAAGATGGTCGCATCCCAAAAGATATCTTCTACGGACAATTAGCAGATGGCAAGAGAACAGTTGGGCGACCACAGCTGAGGTTCAAAGATGTGTGCAAGAGAGATATGAGGGCACTGGACATGGATCCAGCAACATGGGAGGATGAAGCTGCCGATCGCACTAAGTGGCGATGCTATTTACGGCACCACCTCAGATTGGGCGAAGAGAGGCTCACACAAGAAGCAGAGGTGAGGAGAAAACGTCGAAAGGAGCACCAGGAAAATAAGCAGCTGAGGGCTGCCACCTCAGGGGCGCATTCCCATAGTCAGTTATGACTGAAGGGGCTATTATTATTATTAGTTTTTCGCATAATTTTCATTTCAAATGAGATTAGTGTTTCAGTATATATCATCAAGTGTGATTTGTATTTTTGCATGCCTACTGTCTGAAATGTTGGGAGGAAAGATGTTTTATGCAGAGAAAACCAAATGGAGAGGGGGGGAGGAGGGGGAGTGAGAGAGAGAGTGGAGAGAGTGAGGGAGAGAGGGAGAGGGAGAGAGAGAGAGGGAGAGAGAGGGAGAGAGAGAGAGAGGGGGGGAGGGAGAGGAGAGGGAGAGGGAGAGGTGGGGAGAGAGAGGGGAGAAGAGAGGGGAGGGGAGAGAGAGGGGAGAGGGAGGGGAGTGGAGAGAGAGAGAGAATGGGGGGGGGAGTGGGAGGAGAGTGAGGGGGGGAGAGGGTGAGAGAGGAGTGGGGGAGGGAGAGAGGGGGGGGGAGGAGAGGGGGAGGGGACAGAGGGAGGGGAGGGGAGGGGAGGAGAGAGAGAGAGAGTAAGAGAGAGAGGGAGGAGGGGGTGGGGGGAGGGAGGGAGGGGAGGAGAGGGGAGGGGGGGGAGGGAGGGGGAGAGGGGGAGGAGGGGAGGAGGGAGGGGGGGACAGAGGGGGGGGGGGAGAGGAGAGGGGAGAGAGGGGGGAGAGAGGGAGGGAGGGAGTGTGAGAGGGGGGGGAGGTGAGGGGAGGGGAAAGGAGAGGTGGAGGGGGGGGGGGGGACAGAGGAGGAGGGGGGGGGGGAGAGGGGGGGAGAGGGAGGAGGGTGGGGAGAGAGGGGGGGAGGAGAGAGAGAGTGAGAGGAGAGTGGGGAGGGGAGAGGGGGGAGAGAGAGTGAGAGAGAGAGAGAACGAACGAACTTTATTTTCAAAGGTTTAAGATTGGGAGAGAGAGAGAGATAGTGTGTGTGTGTGTTTGTGTGATAGAGAGAGTGTGGTACAAAGTTGAAAAACGCAAGACAGTCGCTTAAGGGAAACTTTGTCCTGTCCACTACAGAAATGAAAAAGGCAAGGAACACACGGAAAGATCTTGAGTTGATGGCACGCGACAGGAAGACTTGGCACGTGTATGCTGAAGCCCTGTGGTCCTTGGGGAGCTGAAGATTATTGACTGATTGATTCATCCTGTCCACTGTGCTCTGTGGTGTTGTAGAGTCAACAAGTGATTACTGAATGTAATTTAGAAAGTGTGACTAATCTTAAGCTACAACAGTTAATAGCTCAGCTATTTCAAAGTAGTGCATTGTTTAGTAGCAGAACAAAGATACACCTCTTGTATGCTTTCTAGTGACCGGACTGAGATACGCATCTTGATTATTGTCTAGATGCCAGAGTTATATTGTTATCTAGTGGCTGGATATAGATAAATTACATGACTGTCAAATAGCCGGACATAGATACACTTCGTCCATGTCCAATAGATTATTGTCTAGTAGCCGGACATTGAAACACTTTTGATTATTTTCTAGAGGCCTCACTTAGAGACACTCTTAATTATTGTAAAGTGGCATGACATAGAAACACTCTTAATTATTGTCTAGTAGCCGGAAATTGAAACACTCTTAATTATTGTCTAGTAGCCGGAAATTGAAACACTCTTAATTATTGTCTAGTAGCCGGAAATTGAAACACTCTTAATTATTGTCTAGTAGCCGGAAATTGAAACACTCTTAATTATTGTCTAGTAGCCGGAAATTGAAACACTCTTAATTATTGTCTAGTAGATGGACATAAATAGATTAATTGTTATTGTCTATTAGCCTGGCATAGATACACTTCTTGATTATTGTCTATTAGTCTGATATAGATACACTCTGGATTATTGTCTAGTAGCCTGACATAGATGCACTCTGGATTGTTTTCTAGTAGCCTGATATAGATACATTCTGGATAATTGTGTAGTAGCCTAACATACACTCTGGATAATTGTCTAGTAGTCTGATATAGATACACTCTGAATAATTGTCTAGTAGTCTGTTATAGATACACTCTGGATTATTCTCTAGTAGCCTGATATAGATACACTCTGGATATGTTCTAGTAGCCTGACATAGATACACTCTAGATTATTTTCTAGTAGCTTGACATAGATATACGATGGATTATGTTCTAGTTGTCTGACATAGGTACACTCTGGATTATGTTCTAGTAGCCTGACATAGATACACTCTGGATTATTTTCTAGTAGCGTGACATAGATATACGATGGATTTTGTACTAGTAGCCTGACATAGATACACTCTTGATAATATCTAGAGGTCGGACTTGGTTTACTTCCTATTTATTGTTTAGTGACTGGACGCAGATATACTTCTGGATCACCTAGAACGAACGAACGAACGAACGAACGAACGAACTTTATTTTCAAAGGGTTAAGAATTGGGCACGCAGGCCCGTCTGACATTCTGCCCTTCCTCTCTCTCTCATCATGTATACTGTATCCTTTCATCCTCACATTTACTTTAAGCATTATTAAGGCATTTATCATTATAAAAGTAATATAACATCAAACATTTGCAATAATCATCATAATTAAAGTATGTTTTTAAAATAAATAAAGATAGATAGATAGATAGATAGATAGACAGACAGACAGACAGACAGACAGACAGACAGACAGACAGACAGACAGACAGACAGACAGACAGACAGACAGACAGACAGACAGACAGACAGACAGACAGACAGACAGACAGATAGATAGATAGATAGATAGATAGATAGATAGATAGATAGATAGATAGATAGATAGATAGATAGATAGATAGATAGATAACGAACGAACGAACAAACTATATTTTCAAAGGATTAAGAATTGGGCACGCAGGCCTGTCTTACATTCTGCCCTTCTTCTCTCTGTCATCTTACATACCGTATCTTTTCAATAGCACATGTATTTTTAGCATTATTTAAGCGTACAAAATTATCGAGGTAAAATAATAACATACATTTGTAACATCCAGACATAATCAAATTTAAGGAAGGAAAAAATTATTAATTAAAATAGATTAACAAAAATTAATACCTTAAAAAAAAAAAAAAAGAAACTAACAAACACAATCTAAACAATTCATACAGTAAATAAGACATAATTAGAAACGTAATCAGATAATGGTGGCATATAATAAGAACTCGTGACAATTTGGAAGTCTGCTGAAATAGCTGGGACTTCATGTGTTGTCAGCGCATGCGGAAAATGTTCCCACAGGTGAGCAACTTTGAGTCCCAAGCAGATACTGCCACAGGGAGTGAATTGTTGACGCCTCCACTACACGAGATCCAGTTTTATGACCTATGCTCCTGTAGTGAAATTGACAGAGATACAACGGTAAAATACCTACAAAGATAACATTTAAGGATAAAAACATAATGCGTAGGCTGCTGATGTACATGATCGCCTAGACCGCGGGTCATCATCCTCCATAATAATTGACTTGCTAGACAGGAGGGGAACGGCGGATCAAAAAGGAAAAAAATATGACTGGAAAGATTGCGTGAGACTAGAAAGGCTAAGGAGACGCAATTGGGGGGGAAACGGAGAAAAGTCACGTTTCCCAAGTTGACATAAAAAGTAAGCAACTCGACAGAAGGGACCATAGATATGTTACGCCACAGTCATTTATTGGACGCTTTTGCGCGATACCAAGCCCTTGATTTGAATTCAGCGGCTAAACGCAGATGTTCGAAATATTACAAAATTTAAAAAGTATTTTTTTCTTAATATTAATGTTAGGAATATAAAAATTAGCTGGCCGGATGGCCCATTCTGAGCAGTGAACTAATATGGTCTTAATTTTACAGACGGATAGATAATATTGAAGATAATGACAAAAGACAGTGTTGTTCACATCATCGACAGACTGTATTGAATCTAAAAGTGTCGCTATTTGAAAAAAAAAAAAAAACACGACCTCGAGACGCAGGTGTTCAAATCTACGTAGTATGGAAGAGAAGGGATATTTGTGGTGGCTGTGTCTAAAAATAACTTTTAACGACAAAATTTTGGAGGGGAGAGAAAGGTTGGTTCAAAAATCAAGTACAGTTTTGTAAAAACACAAGTAGAGACGGACAGACTAACAGATAACCATCCATACTTGACTGAAGCATGACTGAAATGACTTTAGGGTAGGAAATTTGAATTTAAAATAAACCTAGGCAGTGATTGGCCACAGACAATCATATCATTAGCGCTCAGACGCGAAAGTGGGGCCATTCTTCAATAGTTGTTCAGTGATAGACACAGATTTTAAAGTGTGGTGATTTCCATATGAAAGAAAGTGTAAGAAGTTTAGGGACGCCATACTATAGCCAGCAGCTCAGCTGAGTTTTGCTAGCAATTCTGTGTTATTTATTCATAATCTGGTAAGATTGAAATTATTTCCTTATATATTTTGAATATTGTTTCATGTTTGAGTGATTTGATACTGCCATATCGAAATCTAGCCTTACAAACAAGTAGGGATTTGCTCTAGACCCCCCGCCCTAGTCAGGGTCTAGGGACCAACAATGTACATAAACTCCAGCAAGGATTATGCAAGACAGATCAAGTGTTGAGAATAATGAAACATATTACCTATCCTCTTTTAGGGCAGAAAACTAATAAATATTTTTCAGAATCTATAGTCTGGGAGGATCTATCTGATGTAAAACCACCATGGTAAATGTGCTGTTTGGTCAGAGAGATCTGACCTGTCTGTATGATGTGGTTGTTGTGTCAGTGTTGTGTCCAGACGTGGGTAGAGAATAGATTTTGACACATGGCCCATACTTTGATTGCAGAGCTGTGAGTTTCTGTTGTCAACAAAGCAGTGTCTATTCAGTTGGTGACTTTACTCGAGTGTATCTGTGCAGTACTTGTGACAGAGACCACCATTATTGCCCGCCAGCACGGAGAGGTGGGACCACCTGATTTCAGCACCAGAGCTACAACTACAAGATGAGTGAGCCTCTGGTCTGCTGGACATTCACCAACGCTGTGTAGTTACTTATACCCCCATAAAAATTCCCACCATTTTCTGGACACTGTGTAGTCAATATAGACAGGTGTGATGAGGCCACCCCAACAGCACAAACATTAACTATCCTCCCAAGTAGATGACTACTAGAACATTTTAATAAAACTAACTAGTATAGTACATATATATGTACACTATTGCATTTATGATATAATATTCCATGCATTTCTTTCATAATCTCTAAATCCTTTTAAGTTCTGGTCAACCTAAAAAATTGATCCAGAACAAAATAAATGTAATTCTATCAAAAAATGTTACACACGTGAGTTAGTTCAGTGTATTTTAACATTTATTAATATTATTAGTCTTGTTAAATATGTGTGGGTATATCTATAACCTATTACACCACACTACATATCATAACCCTAGACACTTTACGTAGCCACATTCATTAAAAAAAAAAATTAAGTGTGAGGTCGTAGTGGTAGCAAGAAAGGCCTTCTGACAATTCTCAACTACATTTTATCTCAGGAGCCTTCACAGCTGGCCTCATACAATTACATTTAGTAATATCAACATCATACAATACCATCAAACACCACTACAGATATTGGGGGCTCGTCCGGGATAATTAGCCCAACAGTAATATTAGGATCTCCTGGTGGGAGAAATAAAAGTAGGGAAATAAATTGTAAAATTCCCTTTAACATTAAAAGTGTCCCTACAGATAAAAGTTGGTGAATCTTCACAGCCAGTAATAATTAATTAGTTAACTGGTTAGTTAGAATTAGTTAGACTATAGTCATATAGTAATTAGAAGTACTTAGTGTATTTACTGGTTAGAGATTTAGCTTGTATATTATTATATTGTCTAAAAAGTATGGCGGAGCTGGCAAAATTTAGATCAGCTGCTGTGCTCACCGCGAAGGAGATGGGAATGGATGGTCAAATTTTAATTCAATACGTAACGGCTGAATGTGATAAATATATTGAACGGGAAGAAAGGAGATTAGAAAAAGAGGCTGAAAGAAAATTAGAGGCTGAAAGGTTAGCTGAAGAAAAGAGATTACAAATTGAGGCTGAGACAAAGAGGCTGCAGATTGAGGCAGAAGAAAAACGACAGCAAAGGGAGGCAGAAGATAAAAAGGCCGAAAGGGAGGCAGAAGATAAAAAGGCCGACAGGGAGGCAGAAGATAGAAGGTTGCAGAGGGAGCACGAATTACGACTAAGGGAGCTGGAATTACAAGGCCCGGCTCCTGAAAATGGTGCCAGCCCTTTTGCCTCAGATGCTACGCCCAGTATGGGAGCCTCAAACTCAGCTATGGGGTTTCATTTAGACCATTTTGTTGAAAAAGACGATGACATAGAGGGGTACCTAGGACGTTTTGAGTTATTAGCTACTACATATGGGTTAGAGAGAGAGAGGTGGAGCTTAAAGCTATCACAAGGATTGAGAGGTACTTCTTATGAAGTATTTGCCAAAATGAACAGGGAAGACCAAGACAATTATGACATGTTAAAGCAGGCTTTGTTATTAAGGTACGAGAAGAATGGTGAATTTTATCGTAAGAAATTTAGAAATGCCAAACTGTTGTCTGGGGAGACATACCACCAATTCTCTGCTAGACTAGAAACCTATTTGGAGAAATGGACGGCTCTGGGGAAGACCCAAGATCTTAAAGAAATGATCATGATTGAGCAATTGAGAGAGTCCATGGCCCCAGACATGAGAAAATTTCTCATGGAACAAGGTGCAGAGAAGTTGGGGGAAATTTTAAATGTTGCTGAGAGGTATCAGGCAGCTCAGGCAGAGGTAAGTGGTGCTAAAAAGAAGCACATAGACAATTTTAAAGCTCCACAGCAATTTAATAAATTTGATACTAGAGAGCAGGGAAATAAAGGTAGGACAAACTTTGAGCGGCCAAGAAATGACTATCGCGACAGAAACTCACAGTTCAATGACCAAAAGTTCAATGAAAGAAAACCGTTGAACCAAGGAAAAAGATGGTGTAAATGGTGCAAGAAGGATAATCATAACACCGAATTTTGTAGAAGGAAACCTTCAAACATTGCTGCAATGAAGTCGGGGACGCAAAGATTAAAGGTTAATCCTAATGGACAACAGGAACCTTATCACCCCCAGTTTGTGAGGATGTTATTTGTAATGGGGTCACCATAAGGTGCCTTTATGATACAGGTTTGGATTATGATTCAGTTGTGAAGTCTAGCCTAGTGGACCCAAGTCAGTATACCACAGAAACAGTGGAAATACAAGGGGCGACTAAGGACATACCACTCATGACACTTCCCATCGCAAGGATAACGGTGAAAACTCGCTATGTGGAAGGAGAAATCAGAGCAGCAGTGATAGATGAACCAATCTACCCTCTGATATTGGGGTGTAGATACGTCTTCTTGGGGAATCCCGAGAAACCTGTGATAATGGCGACAGTGCAGACCAGGTCACAGAAGAAGGAGGAAGAAGGTGAACCTATAAATGCTCATCCAGAGGAGATGAGGAAGGCGCAGGCTGAGGATAGGACACTCAAGCCCTGTTTTAAAAAATTGCCCAAATGCCACACACCTCCGAGTAAGGGGGAATATTTCATGAAGAACAAACTCTTATACAGGAAGGCCGGAACTGGAACAAATGGTCACAACCAGCTGGTTCTTCCCACTTCATATAGAGATAAAGTGATGGAACTCGGGCATGCGATTCCCTTCAGTGGTCACATGGGGATCAGCGCCACAGGACAGCGTATAGCTTGTCATTACTTCTGGCCAGGGATAACGGAGGATATAAAAAGATATGTCAAATCCTGCCCAGAATGTCAAAGGGTAGCTCCAAAGCACTGGACTGCTCCTGCAACTCTAGGGGAAATGCCCATAGTGGGAACACCTTTTGAGAGGGTTGCAGTGGATATTGTAGGACCTCTCACTCGGACCAAGAGGAGGAACAGTTACATCCTTACTCTGGTGGACACTTGTTCTATGTGGGGAGAGGCGGTAGCCCTGCCATCAATTGATTCAAAACATGTAGCAGAGGCACTACTTACAATATTTACCCGATTAGGATTCCCGCATCAAATCTTGACGGATAATGGTTCTCAGTTCAAGGGGAAACTAACGGAAGAAGTTTTTAAACTATTTCAAGCCAGACACTTTCATTGTAGTCCGCACCATCCACAAGGGAACGGCCAGGTAGAGAGGTTCAACGGGACTCTCATTTCTATCCTGAGAAAGCTGGCACACGAAAAACCGGATCTGTGGGATCAATTCCTGCCCGCCGCATTGTTTGCGTATCGGGAGGTACCACATAGTTCAACCGGGATGGCTCCCGCAACTCTGCTATTTGGGAGGCCAATAAAAGGTCCATTAGAAGCCCTATTAAGGACCTGGACAGATGAGAAGGCGGAAGAGACTGTTACCTCATCGTATCAATACGTGAACGAACTGACCACTCGTTTGAAAGCTGGATGGAAACTGGCAAATGATAATTTGAAACAAGCCAGGAAGAAACATGCAGCATATTTTAATAGGAAGGCAAAGGACAGGGAACTGGCAGTCGGAGAGAAGGTGCTGCTTCTACTACCCGGAAGCCAGAATAAATTACAAATTGGTTGGCAAGGTCCATATACGGTTCTAGAGAAGGTGTCTAGAACAAACTATAAAATTGACAAAAAGGGGAAGGAGAAAGTTTATCATGTAAACCTGTTAAAAAAGTATCTGGACAGACCACTCCAGGAAAGCACCCCCTTATTGACCTTGGCTATTGCAACCCAGATGCAAAAAGAACCACTCACCTCACATGAATACCCATTACATCCTTGTGAAACCGCAGCACAGGTAAAAGTCAGTAAGCACCTGACTAAAAACCAGAGGGAGAGAGTTCAACAAGTTCTGGAGGAACATACAGATGTATTAACAGATAAACCAGGCCATACAAATTTGCTACAGTATGACATGAAACTGGTAGACTCAAACCCAATCTGTATGAGAGCCTATTCTATTCCGTTCGCGAAGGAGAAGGCATTGAAGGAAGAAATAGAGTATTTGTTGAAGGAGGGGATTATTTCGCACAGTGAATCATCTTTTAGTTCTAGTGTCGTTTTGTTGAGAAAACCGTCTGGGGAACACAGACTGTGCATAGATTACAGGAAACTGAATGCTGTCACAGAAGGACAAGTGGATCCATTACCAGACACAAAACAGTTATTTGCCAGACTGAACAAGGCAAAATACTTTTCAAAGGTGGATCTTAGTAAAGGCTATTACCAGATCCCAGTGAAGCCTGAAGTGAGACCTTATTTGGCTTTTAGCACTTCGGATGGACATTATGAATTCAATATGCTACCATTCGGACTGAAAAATGCTCCGAGTGTGTTTTCAAGGATGATGCGCAAATTGTTGGATCCCCTGAATAACCCATGTATCACGAATTTCATGGATGATATTCTCGTCGCCACAGAGACATTTGAAGAACACATTGAAGCTCTGGAGATGTTGTTTGATAGACTTCGGGAAGCGAACTTAACTGCTAGGCCAACAAAATGTTGTATTGGATGCAAAGAGTTGGAATTCTTGGGACACACTGTATATCAGGGTAATATGACCCCTGATCCTAAGAACTTGGAAAAACTGCAGAGAGCACCTAGGCCGCAAAAAAAAAGGACGTGCGATCATTTGTGTCGTTATGCGGATTTTATCAGAAATACATCAAGAATTTTAACGCTATTTGTGCTCCTCTGACTGATCTGACTCGCAAGGGACTTCCAGATAAAATTATTTGGACTGCACAATGTGAACTAGCGTTCCAAGAGTTAAAGGAAAAACTCACTAGCAAGCCTATTCTCAAACTGCCTGATTTGACACAGGACTTTGTCTTAAGAACCGATGCAAGTAATGTGGGACTCGGAGGGGCTTTGTTGCAAAGATCATCTTCACCTGATGGGGAACTTAAACCAGTCGCTTATGCAAGCCGCAAATTGAATAAGGCGGAACAAGGATACTCCACAAGCGAAAAAGAATGTTTAGCATTAATCTGGGCAATAAAGAAGTTTCAAATCTATCTGTATGGTAGGACTTTTGTGGTGGAGACGGACCATCAGCCTCTCGTGTTCTTGTCTCAGGCTAAGCATGAAAACGCAAGATTGCTGAGGTGGTCTTTGTTGCTTCAACCTTATCAGTTTAGTATCCAATATATCCCAGGCAAATTAAATGTCGGTGCAGATTTCCTCAGTCGGCACCCCTGTGATCAAAATTAGAGTAGTGGCAGACGTGAGGAGTAATTTTACCTATGTGTATCGCTGGTTTTGGAACTTGCCATAGGCATGTTTTCAAGTGGGGAGATGTGTAGTGAAATTGACAGAGATACAACGGTAAAATACCTACAAAGATAACATTTAAGGATAAAAACATAATGCGTAGGCTGCTGATGTACATGATCGCCTAGACCGCGGGTCATCATCCTCCATAATAATTGACTTGCTAGACAGGAGGGGAACGGCGGATCAAAAAGGAAAAAAATATGACTGGAAAGATTGCGTGAGACTAGAAAGGCTAAGGAGACGCAATTGGGGGGGAAACGGAGAAAAGTCACGTTTCCCAAGTTGACATAAAAAGTAAGCAACTCGACAGAAGGGACCATAGATATGTTACGCCACAGTCATTTATTGGACGCTTTTGCGCGATACCAAGCCCTTGATTTGAATTCAGCGGCTAAACGCAGATGTTCGAAATATTACAAAATTTAAAAAGTATTTTTTTCTTAATATTAATGTTAGGAATATAAAAATTAGCTGGCCGGATGGCCCATTCTGAGCAGTGAACTAATATGGTCTTAATTTTACAGACGGATAGATAATATTGAAGATAATGACAAAAGACAGTGTTGTTCACATCATCGACAGACTGTATTGAATCTAAAAGTGTCGCTATTTGAAAAAAAAAAAAAACACGACCTCGAGACGCAGGTGTTCAAATCTACGTAGTATGGAAGAGAAGGGATATTTGTGGTGGCTGTGTCTAAAAATAACTTTTAACGACAAAATTTTGGAGGGGAGAGAAAGGTTGGTTCAAAAATCAAGTACAGTTTTGTAGAAACACAAGTAGAGACGGACAGACTAACAGATAACCATCCATACTTGACTGAAGCATGACTGAAATGACTTTAGGGTAGGAAATTTGAATTTAAAATAAACCTAGGCAGTGATTGGCCACAGACAATCATATCATTAGCGCTCAGACGCGAAAGTGGGGCCATTCTTCAATAGTTGTTCAGTGATAGACACAGATTTTAAAGTGTGGTGATTTCCATATGAAAGAAAGTGTAAGAAGTTTAGGGACGCCATACTATAGCCAGCAGCTCAGCTGAGTTTTGCTAGCAATTCTGTGTTATTTATTCATAATCTGGTAAGATTGAAATTATTTCCTTATATATTTTGAATATTGTTTCATGTTTGAGTGATTTGATACTGCCATATCGAAATCTAGCCTTACAAACAAGTAGGGATTTGCTCTAGACCCCCCGCCCTAGTCAGGGTCTAGGGACCAACAATGTACATAAACTCCAGCAAGGATTATGCAAGACAGATCAAGTGTTGAGAATAATGAAACATATTACCTATCCTCTTTTAGGGCAGAAAACTAATAAATATTTTTCAGAATCTATAGTCTGGGAGGATCTATCTGATGTAAAACCACCATGGTAAATGTGCTGTTTGGTCAGAGAGATCTGACCTGTCTGTATGATGTGGTTGTTGTGTCAGTGTTGTGTCCAGACGTGGGTAGAGAATAGATTTTGACACATGGCCTATACTTTGATTGCAGAGCTGTGAGTTTCTGTTGTCAACAAAGCAGTGTCTATTCAGTTGGTGACTTTACTCGAGTGTATCTGTGCAGTACTTGTGACAGAGACCACCATTATTGCCCGCCAGCACGGAGAGGTGGGACCACCTGATTTCAGCACCAGAGCTACAACTACAAGATGAGTGAGCCTCTGGTCTGCTGGACATTCACCAACGCTGTGTAGTTACTTATACCCCCATAAAAATTCCCACCATTTTCTGGACACTGTGTAGTCAATATAGACAGGTGTGATGAGGCCACCCCAACAGCACAAACATTAACTATCCTCCCAAGTAGATGACTACTAGAACATTTTAATAAAACTAACTAGTATAGTACATATATATGTACACTATTGCATTTATGATATAATATTCCATGCATTTCTTTCATAATCTCTAAATCCTTTTAAGTTCTGGTCAACCTAAAAAATTGATCCAGAACAAAATAAATGTAATTCTATCAAAAAATTTTACACACGTGAGTTAGTTCAGTGTATTTTAACATTTATTAATATTATTAGTCTTGTTAAATATCTGTGGGTATATCTATAACCTATTACACCACACTACATATCATAACCCTAGACACTTTACGTAGCCACATTCATTAAAAAAAAAAATTAAGTGTGAGGTCGTAGTGGTAGCAAGAAAGGCCTTCTGACAATTCTCAACTACATTTTATCTCAGGAGCCTTCACAGCTGGCCTCATACAATTACATTTAGTAATATCAACATCATACAATACCATCAAACACCACTACAGCTCCTTAGGGAGGTAAAGGGTATTGACTGAAAGATGAGAATCATGCATATAGGCCCGTCTTGCATTTATCCCTTCCTCTTACTCATCTTTTATTGCTAGGTATCCAGACATTCTCCAGCATGCTTAAGGTATTAGTTCAGAGGCGATGCAACATTATAAGTAGTATAAAAGCATACATTACAGTATCTGATTACAATTAAGAAGTAAGGTATATTAAAATGAAAAACTAGATCATCAGACCCTCCATACAGTGTATTAGATAATAATAATTCGAAACATAATCCCTTAGGGCGGCATATAATCCGCACTCATAATGTATTTGAACAGTCTACGATTATATGAGTAGGGACTGTGCATGTTTTTCAGGTCATGTGGAAGATTGTTCCAAAGATGAGCAGCTGAGTAAGCCAAGCTCTTCTTGTACAAATCTAGCCTCGGCTTGGGTAAATCTAACTGATTTAAGCGCTGACTACGTTTTTCATTGAATTTGAAAAGTGGCCACAGATACGTTGGAGCATTATGTGACAAGATTTTGTGAGCGAAGGAGGACATAGATAGATACGCTCCTTGATTATTATCTAGGTGCTGAACAGATATACCTTTCTGGAATAGTGCACGAAAGCATTCATGTGTGTTTGCAGTTGTGGTTTATGTAGCAAAATTTGTTGACACGATTAGGTTTTCAGTCCCAAGCACAACCTCACATTAATCACAATTTACGACATGCTTGAAGGAGCAATAGCTCGGTTTTTCCGTCTCAGAAATCGACGGTGCTTGTATTTAGGTTACTGAAGAAACAAACACTATAAGAGCACAATAACTGTTTTGTCTCAGGCTTATTACATGGAACAACATTACAGCAGCGATCTGCTCCTTAAGCAGGATAAAGGAAAATGAATGAAGTGCTTGTGGTGCTAAATCTCCCAGAGCTGGTAAAGTGGTTCGCGTAAAAAAAAAAAAGGATTGAAAACCGTCGCACTCAACAGCTAAGCCGAGTTAATAAATACAATTAGCGTCTGGTGTGATGAGGAGCTGACGTCGCTTGAATGAAATGTGTTAGGAGCTCTTGAATGCTCATCTGCCTTCTGGTAAGTAAGTAATATAACGGCAATAGTAGACCGTTGATTTGATATCGGCTGGTATAGATACAATTATATTATTAAAACTACCACCTAATATCTTGATTCGAGAGGAATATACCAATAAGATTAAACTCACATAAGGGGTACGTGACTGTTGTAAGTTTGAGAACTCTGGTCTAGTGTTTTATATTTTCTGGAATTGCTGACAACTTTTCTTTCTTCCATCGTTTACCATTTTAAGCCACGCAGACGTATTTTTTTCTTGCCATTGTTCGCTTTTATTGTCTCCATCAAATTCTCTTTTCCCAGTCCTCCTTAATTGAACTGAATGCTTTCCATCAATTTTCTGCTGAGCTTTTTGATACCGACTATCCGTTTTGTTTACACTCTCATTGTTTCGCTCGCATTTCCAATACAGTCTACACAGTCTGATAGTACTAGTTCCAGGCAATCATTATTGCAAAGGATTTATCAGCGTTATCTTTATATTTATGACCAAAGGATCTAAGTTATAAAGTCACTCAATTGATTTCGGTGGCAGGCATATACCGGTGCGTTTAATCATACTCTTAGTTCTGCGTCAGTCTTTCAGACCGTACTATCTCTTTTAATAATCATAACCATCATCAACATAGTTTTCATTGACATTATCATTATCAGCACAATCAATATCATCACCATTATCAGCACCATCATTATTATCACCATTATCAGTATGATCAATATCATCACCATTATCAGCACCATCATTAGCATCATAAACAATATTATCATCCTTATTACCATCATCATTATCAATACTTCCCCTATTTTGTGTGGAGCATGGGGTTGAAAATGTTGCTTGCTACCGATTGCTTAGTAAGGCTGCTTTCTTCAGCCAATGAAATCCGAGTTGCCTTGCCTACATTCTTTACTCTTTTTCTCCACGCTGTTTTGGGCTTTCACACTTTTGTGATACCCTGTTTGAGTTTTATCTTATAGATAGAACAGGGACTGGAATAACCTGAAGGGCTCCTGAGCCGACTCAGCTCTAATGGGTACCTCCGAAATCGGCGAGTATCTGCCTGAATGACGAGAGGACACATGTCATTGTTGAGGGAAAAAAGGGATACTCACGTAAAATCAGTCTCAGGTTAGACATTAACCAGAGATTTTGCGTACGAAAAAAAAATCTTATAGAATCATAACGGGCAATAGATTAGAGTCCTGAAAGTTAATACATAAACAAATCTTTACTTTAAATGAGCCAATGGTTGGCAGAATTGATAAAACCAGGGGTGAAGAGCAGTGGCGTATCCTGGTAATGCGAGCTAGACGTGCTGCTACTTAAAATGAATATGTACGCCTACTATTTAACTTCTTCCCCTCTTAATTTAAAAACCAACTATATTCAATTACGCTACGATAGTTATTAGGGTATATGTCAATTATCTCCGAAATACTAATTAACTTACAACTTGAAACTCACTGTCACTGTAATAATCTGCATTCCCGGCAACTAACAAACATTAATCACAAAAAACACTGGACGGACACAGCCGATTTTTACAACCCGAGAGCTGCAAGACCACCGCACGCATGTTCGTATTGTATTGACGTATCTGGCCATGACCCCGATCCACACAAACCAGTTTTCAAACGTAAAACCGAAAGATGCAGCACGCATAGTGACGGAATTACCCGAGACACTTCCGGCGATTGCTACCAACCAAAAAAACTGCACTATAAAACGAGTCTGGGAAACTGAAACTGGATATACTCGTAGATTCTATGCGGGAAAATCCGTTATCCTGATGCGTGCGGTCCGAAAGCAGATCATTATAAGAGAAATATTTTATAGAATAATACATTAAATTTTTATTTTCCTTCGGGCATAGGTGTGCGCAGCATGCACAGCACACATAGAGAATACGCCACTGGTGAAGAGCTAGTTTAGTAACTGCCAACGCGGTGAAGTAAGTTCAATTCTCAGTGCAGGCAGGAGAAAAACAACAGGTGAATAAATCTTAGGAGTCATGACACAACTGGCTTCGCTCTTCCCCTCCCTCACGCCCACCTCATCGTTGAGGAGGTAAAGGTAGTCTCATAACAAATACTATCGTTGGAGAGCTAAGTGTGGGAGACTTCACTGTACTAGGTTAAGCTTTAAGAGGTGGGGTGATCAGTTCCCTTCTTTGCTGCTTTTGCCCTCCTTATCTCAAGAGCAGTGCCTATTTACAGCTGGGTAGATTAGGGCGTGACGCTACCAGATTTTGATCCCTGAAGCCAGTAACTTTGCCACGAGATGCAAGCGTTGTTACCGCTTAGAACTTCGGACGTCAAGGAGGAGGACCCGAACGCTTCACTGGCGACAGCACATCTTCTAATAATCTGATTACAAGTATTTCTGCAATAGGTTATCGACACCCTCCTATATAGATAGCATTATCTACTATCCCCTACTTGCCACAAAAACTAATGATATAGTACGGAGTCTCTATGAACAGCGTTAATTTAATATGGAAAACATATGAATACATGACATGCAGAATTCTTCATGAGGGACAAAGTGCATAACCATTTGATATAAGAATCGCAGTGCAACAAGGATGGCTGTTGTCACCATTTCTCGTCTAAATGGATTGTGTTATGATAACATTGCTTTCAGTCAACAGAAATGAAAACCAGTGGACTGTGACTAAACTATTATCTAGGTTTTTGCCAAAAACCTGACTCTTCTGTCCCAAAACTGTAACGAGATGCAAGAAAAAAATGACGATACTAATGAGAGGTCACAGCGAGTATGCCTGAAAATAAACAGGGCAAAATACAAAGATAATAAGGATAAATGCAGGAAATGATAACAAGAATACACTGGAAGAAAAACGGCTAAAAGATGCATAATCATACACATATCTTGGCAGCATTATGAAGTTGATGGGACAAAAATCAAGATATGAATATAGAAGGTAAAACGAGCGTTCATTGAATTGGGAACTATGGAAACAAAAAGAAATCAAGTCCAATATTAAAATCAGAATTTTCAACTCAGATGTCTCAAGTCATTCCTATTTTATGACTCACAAACATGGAGAAGAAAAATATAAATAAATAAAAATAAAAAGTAACAACAGAGAAGTTACTATTTTTTATGAATGGATGCTTGCGTAAATCAGAAGGATTGAAATAGTACGATTAGGTTATAAGTGTGGAATTTATGACAAGGATCAGACAAGTTCCAGTGGAAGAAGACATGAGAAGAAAACAGTGGCGACAGACTGAACACAAGTTCCTGGAGAAATCGGCCTGACCTCTGACCTATCGTCCTTTAAGAGTTAAACAGCAGACAACAGAGGAAATAGAGGAAGATTCAGATGAAGTGTATGGTGTACAGAACCAGTTTTCTGACATGTAATTACATTCTGTAAAGCCTGTTTCAAATGTGAACATTGTTTTAACTGATTTTACAGAAAGACAACACAATTTCAAGTGAAACATTAGTAGACCGCTTGGAGATAAGACTCAAGTTGACGTCAAGTGGTGAAGGAATTGTCATTAACATGTCGCTGACAGTGTGAAAATCTTGGCTTAGAGACAAAGTAGACGTTAAGAGATAAGACAAGAACAGAAACACATGAGAGATAACATACAGATAAATAATTACAAGAGAATTTCTGAGATTCCTAGAGTTGTCAACATGTCTATCAAGTGACCGTGGATATAACACCTACACTTTCCTTCTTCTTCTTCTTCTTCTTCTTCTTCTTCTTCTTCTTCTTCTTCTTCTTCTTCTTCTCCTTCTTCTTCTTCTTGAAGGGGTCTATGAAGATACATAGAATACAAGGGGATTGACATAAGTCTTGGGCCTGACCATGAAGGAGTCATAGGAGGAAGATGAAACTTGGCACATTTAAAGTTCATTATATTTGCACTGAATGTGTGAAGAACGCGTTTGTTTCTTCAATGGGTTTTCCCGCTACAGTGCACGGCGCTATGTACCCTATTGACCGGATCTGCTGCTCCAAAGATTTGACAAAACAATGGAAAAGAAGGAGGCCAGAGCTGTGATAAAATTTCTGATGTTTCAGGGAAAAACACCTACAGAAATACACAGGGAGATGGAACCAGTGTTTCGTGATTCTTGTCCTTCATATACTTCAGTAAAAAACTGGTGTCAACAGTTTAAGTGCGGCCGCTCAAATGTTGCTGATCTGCCAAGATCTGGTAGACCAGCCTCAGAGTGCAACGATGAAAATGCAACAAGAGTGAAGAAAATCATTGACCAGGATCGAAAAATGACAATTGTGGAGATAGCTAGTAGAGTAAAACTAAATGAAAGAACAATTTATAGAATTTTACACAACAGACTGAACATGAGAAAAGTGTGTTCACGCTGGGTTCCGCGACTGTTGACACGTGAACAGAAGCAAATGAGGGTAAATTGCTGTCAACAGTTGCTCAAAAAGTGTCAGTCAAAAAATTTTCTGGAGACCATGGTGACAGTAGATGAGACTTGGGTACACCATTGTGACCCCGAATCCAAAATTGCCAGCATGCAGTGGAAAACCCCGGGCTCCCCAGCACCTAACAAGCCGAGGGCGCAGCAATCTGCAGGAAAAGTGATGCTGACTGTTTTTTGGGACGGCAAAGGTGTCCTTTTGAAACATTATCTGCCTCGTAGCAACACAGTTAATGGACAGTACTATGCAGATCTTTTCACAAAACTAAGAAAGGTTGTGACCAGGAAACGAGGGATAACGCGCACTCAAAATCTTCCTTTGCTTCAAGACAACGCGCCCTCTCACAAAGCACGGCTTGTGCAGCTAGCAGCCAACGATTTGAATATTGAAATTCTTCCACACCCACCATATTCTCCAGATTTGGCTCCATCAGACTTTTTTTCTATTCCCAAATCTTAAAAAACAGCTAAAAGGAAATCATTTTGACAGCGATGAAGAGGTTATACTGGCATGTGATGACTGGATTAGTTTGAAAAATAGGGTGTTCTACTCCCAAGGTCTTTTCAAGGTCAAGCAGAGATGGCAGAAGTGTGTCAATTCAGACGGTGGCTATATTGAAAAGGAATAAACACTATACAAAATTTCAGCTCTCTGTGACATGTCCTTCATGGTCAGGCCCAAGACTTATGTCAATCCCCTTGTATATAGGAACAATAGGGAATCGATCGTATGGGATAGGGGGTCCATCATTCCCAGCACTTTAAAAGAAGCAAAACACGTTCTGTTTACATTTAAAAATGACATATAACAAGAAAGTAGATACATTACAGAGTGTCCTCACTAAGCTCTCTCCACGGACATAAATTGCAAGACCTAAAGGTTTTTTATATTTGGACATGTGCCCTAATATAACCGACTGGTTTAAACGTGACGTGCCTCGCCAAAAGGATACAAAATTTTGTTTTAAGAAAAATGTCTCGACGAACTCTTCCCCCCCTTTCCATTCCCACTTTCCTATTACGCGCTTTCTCTTCCAATACATCATGAGCTAGTGCGATGTCATAAACCATCCTCAAGAATGCAAAGGTATTGTTTGACGAAGTTTATATTCATCAAATATATACGTTACAACGCTGGGATAATATGCTTAATTGCGCATGCTTGTCACGGGTTGCCTCCCCTTGCGCTGCAGTAGTGGGTCCAACAGTGACCAAAACCTAGAGTATCAAATGTGGGTGTTCAAAGGTGTCTACCTTCGCACAAGATTACTCTTTGCAGAGTTGTAGATAGAAGAATAATGATGCTTATACCACGAGGGAGTGTTCACAATATATTTTAGAAGTCAAGAACAATGCTGAATGAGTCTGAGCACGTTAACTTTTTATCTGACCCGCCCCCTTTTGTGAAGGTGTATATTGCTCGTTCAAGCTCTCCAGCTGATTTCAACCAATCAATCAATCAATCAATATCCTTTAGCTCCCCAAATAGTATAGTCCTTCAACAAACACATGCCAAGTCTTCCTGTCCCGTGCCATACGCTCAAGTTCCTTCTATGTGTTCCTCTTCACCTGTGTCCAGTTCTCTTCTGCATGTGTTTTTGGTTTACCGCTGCCTCTCTTTCTAAGTGGATTCCAGAACTAAGACTCCCTTGTAATGCTATAAACAAGTTTCCTCAATGCGTGTCGTTTCCATCGCCAGCGCCTTCTTCTCAACTCTTGTTCCACTCGCACTTGTCTGCTTCTTGTCATCAGTTCCACATTTGTGACTTTGACATACCATTTCAGTGCTTCTGTTCTACGGAAGCACCTGTTTATGAAAGTCTGTAGCTTTTTGGTTGTTATTTTTGTTGCGCTCCCCGTCTCAGAGCCATACAATAGGACTGACTTGACATTTGAGTTCAAGATTCTTATTTTCGAATTGGACTGATTTCTCTTGCTCTCCATATGTTTCCCAATGCAATGAAAGCTCCTCTTGCTTTTTTGCTTTTTGTATTCTCATTTTGATTTCACTGTCTGTTCCTCCAACCTTGTCTATATTATTGCCAAGATATGTGTACGATTCTACATATTTTAGTGGTGTTTCATCTAGTTCAACCTTGTTAATTATTTCTTGCATTTATTCTCATAATCTTTGTGTTTTCCCTGTGTATTTTCTGGCTCACTTGTTGTGACCTCCCATCGAGCATTTTCATTTTGTCTTGCATCTGATTATGGTTATGGGACAGAAGAGCCAAGCCATCTGCAAAATCCAGATTGTCAAGCTGTTTAGTCAGATTCCACTGGATTTTATTTCTTTTGTGCGATGTCGATGTTTTTTTCCATCTCTTCATTTGTTCTTGAATATTACTAAGCAATGTTGCATTCTTGTCTTTGATGAGGCCATGTGCTTGCTTATATTTCCGTGTTAGCTTCATTGTGTTCTTGTACAGGTTCCTCAGATGTCCTTTGGCTGCGGCTTCCTCGGCTTCCATTGACAACTCTTCAATATACGAGTACTTCCTCTTGTTTCTTATGATGTTTATTATTACTTCTTTGTTTGCTTCTATGTACACTTCATGAGTTGGATAGGATACATCTGCTGCAGTCCTGCCAACAAATAGCAGTAAACGGAGTAGCATTTAGCAACAACCTACTACTCTCCACCAAAAACTGTTTAGAGGTGTCAGGGACCTTGAGTGGACTACTGCCTTTATTAGAGTCATTAATGTAGAAGTCTGAGGGCGAACGAGGAAGAAGCAGAAGAAGAATAGAATATACATTGAAGAAACCTGTTGATAGCTTTATCAGGCGTTGGCGTAAGACGGGACCCCCAAGTACATATTTACTGAGAACTTCCTCATTTCATGGGATCGACCATAATCAGTATAAACCAAATATGTATTAAGAAATGTATTTTACAAAATAATTACTAATAATTTTAAAAAAGTAATAACAATAATTTGTAAACTAAAGAATAAAAAAACTTGTGACTTCATTTGCCTCTTCCGACCACTTCTTTTCAGGGCTCACTCGCCCTGGAATGTGCCCGGCCTTCATGGCTGGTAGTTACGCCAGTGATTACCAGGCGCTCCTGATTCTGCAATCTTTATTGTAAGAGAGTTAGAGGTTAACCAAAAAACACATGTAGAAGAGAACTGGTGCCATGTACAAGTAAATGATGGGGACGACTTGTAAAGACCATGAGCTGATGGTCGTACTTTAAGAAAACTTGGCATGCATTTGTTGAAGTCCTAAGCTCCTTGGGGAGTGTAAATATAATGATGATGGTAACACACGAATACTGTACACTGAATAAGAAAATGTCTTGTGACTGGTATCCAAGAAACTAAGCAAAAATTCGTCACTGGGTCAATATAGTTTGTGTGAACGAACAGCGGTTAGTCTGTGTCATATCTCCTTGAAGTTTTATTAAGTCTATAATAAAACTGGTTTATCGCACTTGCCGACAAGTTCATGAATTCGAGAAAGCGAAGTAGTTCTTGACAAGCGCAATAACATATATTTTCAGTTTTATTTCAGCTGATTCTCACGGCTGAATCAGTTTTTTTTTTTCCTTGTTGCTTCTTCTTTTTTTTAAACTTCTTTTTCTTCGATTATAGTCCTTCCTTCTTCTTTCTATTTTACGCTACTCCTTGTCTGTTCTTCGACATTTTGTATTTCCTGACAATCATCATCGCCGTCACATCTTTGTTCTCTTTCTTCTACTACATCTACAATTGATTTTTTATTCCATATTGTCTTATTCTTGTTATATATCATTATTCTCGTTATCTTTCTTATTGTTGTTCAACTCTTTGTTCTTCATTTATCATCCATCATTATCACCTGCTTCTTATTGTCGCAGATATATTTGATGGTGCACTCCAATTGACGTTGAATGAGAATTCAATTGTCGCATAAAGAGTTTTGAAGGAAGATGTGTAGAAAGCACATAGACCTTTAGACACTAGTTTTCACAGATGTGAGCTAGTGTTGAGGGAAAGAGTTAACAGAAGGGCACAGGTTGGTGTCAGTGATTCTCTCACCTTTCAGACTACCAACTCTTGTATTTTTCTGGCGACGACTAACTCTTTTCTTACTCAAATCTTTTTGAAGATGAACTAGTAGTAACAAGTAATACAAAGAGGGTTGAGAATGTTTTTCTGAACAGAACATACAATCTACTAAGTCAAACTCAGAATGATGGTGAGTTACAGAATGTACATAATTACTTTAATTACAGTAGAAATATAAAATCAATGTTGACATATACTTTGAAAAAAAGAAATACTAGGAAATTTAGAACTGTCAGCGTCTTTGGTTCAGATAAGAATAAGAGGCTATTTTTCCTCACTGACGAAAAGTTTATTCCTATGGCTATTTCGTGGATAAGTGAATTCTGATTTTGGCCTGGGTTTTAAGTAGACTTATCTGCTTGGACTTCTCCTGGGCGTCTCAGTAGGTAGGGATTACCAACTGGAGAATTTGATTCAGTGGGGCTACAGTCCAAGAGATGACTAGGCTGTTCGTTCACCTGGTTGTGAAGTTGAATTATGATGTTCAGGTGCTGACGAGGTGTTGACTGCTTAAATCGGTAGACTGCTCAGGGTTGCTGACTTGTGAACACCGCTAGGTTTTGAGACGTAAGCACTAGTTCTCTCTGTAGCATAGAGCAACTAGGCGGTTTACTCGCAACAATTTACAGCAATCAAAATTCAGAAACTGGCTAGGATTCTGCAACTGGGCTGTGGAAGATAATGAAGGTAATCAATCTTCTGTTTTATACAGATATATTAACTACAGCCACTCTGGACGTTTCGTCTCAGAATGGTGCCTAATAACATATTTACCTGAAACCATAATGTCAGTCTTCCTTAAAGGCGACTGTCCGTTTGTTTACAAATTCCGGTCTAGCGGTAGTCTCACACTGGTCAGGTCAGTCAGGTCAACCTTTGTTATTAGCAGACGCCTTGCCGTGTGCGTCCATGCGTGACTGCATTGGAGGAATGCTATTTCATTCACTCGTTCCTTGAACAACATGGTTCTTCTCTCGTTCACAACAGTTTTCTCAAAATCATTAGAATGTAGTACTTTCAGATATCAGCCAGTACTTACATCATTATAATGCATCAATAACATTCAAAATACATAAATGCAAAATCGCTATTATTCTAATGTAAAGAAATAAAACCACAATATTAAGTATTTCACACTTTACATCCATTAACTAATTCCTTGATATTAGAGTTAGCTAATTAAGCGAATACTGAGAGTTTGCTTACCGCTCAGGACTGATCCACAGCTTAAGAAATAGAACTTGAGTAGCGCTACTCTCAATCACATATACTTGTAGATATGAGGTAGTTTGAGACTTCTATTCTATAAGCGTGTTTTCTCTTTTAGCGGTTATCAGCAAGTGATCTTAAAACTCAGCATTTGTTCGCATGAAGTTAAAACATTTCCGTTCCCACGTCCAGAGTTAATTATTTCCCGTCTCATGCTAAGGCACGTACCAAGATTTATCGGCGGTCTCCAGTTGACCACTGAACACGGAAATATGATACTCTGGGAACCACTGTCGACTCGACTAAGCGAATAAATCGTATAGACATCCTTAAAGAAATGCTTTTAAGTGCCTTTGTAGAAGAAGATAGAATTTGGATAGAATGACAGGACTATTAGTGAAGACTTGAAAAACAGCTAAAGAAACGATCGCAGGTGCAAATATTTTGTAGGAAATAGAAAAGTAAGGAATTTTAAAATAATCTAGACGAAATCTTCGAGCACTCTGTGACACTTATCATACCTTTCCCAATAACTTTTTTTATTTTCTGTCCTGTTTCTTTACTTACTTCTTGTTTGAGAACTTCACAACCAGGTTATAATTCGTACATCCTTACTTATGAAACTGTGGCAGTATGACCCACTACCATCAGCATTTATTCATGCTGGAGGCCAGTAATAATAAAATGTAAAACTACCATTCGTTGAAATAAACAAGTAAGATTCTTAACAAAAATAAAAATTAACCCGAAGTACTAAGGCAAGGGAAGTGAGCGGTAGATAATTGACTAGGTCAGTTTTTGATACTAGGTACGCTGATTTACCCAGCGGTTGTCATAGAAATATAGGGACGCAATAGAGACAGCTAACATCACGCCTTAAGCTCATGATCTCTGACCAATGGTTTATCGAATAGATTGAACTCCCAGCCAATGATAACGTGGCCAGCTTTAGCACACACAAAAATATTGCCGGAAAGTTTTTGAGAACAAGCAGTCCTAGAGAAATGATCCACGCAGATGGACGTGTGAAAACAGTCTGGTTTTCTTTACTTGAGGTTCTTCAACATGATTTTTGTGACTAAGAATTCTTTAATGTGTAATTGTACACATGGATCAGCAATTGTTTTATTTGATACATGTAAGTAAAAGTCTCGCCCTGATATTATGTATTTCAGCTATATTCTGCGTATTGAAGAATGTCAATGGAACTAATTGAATGGACGATTTAGTTTGACCTGAGGAATAAAGCAAATGAATAAACTACAAAAGAAGGAAATTACTTCGGAGACTTTGACAAAATCCAGAAGAATTGAAAAATATGAAAAATGTTAAATAATACAATTAAACCTTTGTGGATGGACATGAAAAATAAGAGATATGCACTTAAATGGGAAGAAAATACGACCAGTTTTGCCTATTGTACAAATTGTATAAAATGTATGAAAAGTTTGGTTGGAAACCACTTGATCTGTTTGATTTTGAATAAAATATATGAAAATGAACAAGGCCGTTGAGGATTGTTTGCCTGTTGAATAACATTATTTATCTATTGGATTAATATTGATAACATTGTCATGGTTCACAACAAAAATCTCAACTACAAATGTTCTCCATATACCACATGTAGGAGGAACGAAACGAGCCAACACCCACAGATCAGGGTCTAAGGAATCAACATCTCTGGCGAGTTTTAAGCCAGTAATACAACCATAACTTAGACATGAAATAAATGCAGGAAAAGTTTTAAACATAAAAGTTATCAACATAATACTGCACCACAGTAAACTACTGGATAGATAAAAGGCACCCTGCTACATACATTGTTAAATAGATGCCGTGACAATCCGGCTACATAATACTTAATTTTGGTACCGTGCCCAATCCCACTAGGACATAAGAATGAAATACTGGATGGGACGGCTACAAAACAATGTAGCTTTTAATAAGAAAACTTACAATGAAAAACACGGAAAACTTTTACAAGAAAGTAAATATAACATTTATAAGACCATTCCAGAGTACTTGCAGCAGGAAGTCAGTAAATCGTCGGAAACATTCTTTAAATGACTAGCTTTCAGGTTCCTAAATGTCTAGATCATGTGCCGGCAGACGTCGAGCGCAGCCTGCCTGTATATCACAGGGAATTTCTCAGCTGATCTGTATGTCCAAGAGGAGGAGGGGGGAACAGACATAGTTTTTAAGTGAAGGAAAGTGTAGATTAGCCCTCCCCCACTTGCATTTTAAAAGGGTGATATCCACATATTACATGTACGATGCAGTCATCACTTTTGTCATAAAAGGAAAAGTCAAGAGACAGTTTAACAATGTTTATTTTAAAATCTAAAGTGACCTTCCACCTGTCTGTAGACATAATTTTATCCAGGTAGATCTTTGGAGATCGCGATGCATCCAAAGTAGATCCCCATAGTTCTACCGCTGTTATAGAAAGGTTAAAGGTGATGAGTCCACGTGTTTCACGACTGAAAAGCATTTTCCTGTGTCCGGGTGTCATCCTTATCCCGCCATATTTATAAAAAAGAGAGTTGTAAGGAAACTAAACAGAAAAAAATGGGACGGCACTGATAAGGAATTGTTGTGCAGATCCCAGATGACTCTCAACCACGAGCAGCAAAATGGTGAGCACTACGGGGCACGCGAGCAAAGAACGGCCCACAGATACTTGGAGATACACAAGGGATAATAAAAACGTCAGAAGTCGATATTTTTCCTGGGAAACAGTTTACGGAAACCCCATGTGACATTGACTCTGAATGAGTTAATCAGAAATAAGTTAACGCGATATCTGGGACAAAAATGTGTATCTGAGAACGATCAACAAACAAGCAGAAGGCAGTTAATTTATTTTAACCTTATCGGCGGCCCTTAAGTGTCTTTTATGTACACTCCGGAAATCATTATCTCATCTTCCGGTTTTTATTTTGGTCTTTTTTTCACCCAGACGTTTGTGGGGTTTTCCGGAACCTACATTCCGGTGATGTACCAAATGCCTGCCATTTACGTTTTGTTAGTGAATGCCAGTTGATAAGCGATTATAGAAGGTTAAGGCTATAATGGTGTGGTTTTTTTTTTTTTCTGTCGCGTACGTCTTTGTATTGTTCTGTATTGTTTATCCTCATAAACATTGCATTTTTTGTTTGGTTCGAGGCACTTTGCTGTTGACATTAACAAAAACAATTCAATTCGCCATATCTGTAGACGCGTTTATTTATTTACTTTGCTTCTTTATCTTGTGCGCTTTTAGGAATGGACTTTTTACTATTAAAGTTTGGTAGTAATAGGGCCTGTAAAAATAAATAAAAAAATATTCTTGATCGTTCAGGCCGAAAATTACAGAGATGCGAATTTGGTCACAAAAGCGTCTACCACAGTTATAACACTTTTTTTTGGGTGGTGATTAGCTGGTGGCTTGTTGTATTATGTTAACTCTTCAGCGATTTGATTGCGTCATTCGGATTGACCTTGATCAATAATCCATAGTGCCTATTACTTATTTTTGTGTGTGCATTATCTAGGTTTTTCCTTGTTTCTTTATTTCTTACTTTATTATGATTGCCTACAAATTACCTACGTTCGTCATTTGTTTCCTATTCACAGTACTGGTGATTCCCTCTTTATTTATTTCTACACTTGCACTATCGTTAATAGGAGAACAAATTCCTGGCTCATATTACGCAAAGAATATTTTCAATGAACGAAACTGTGAAGCTATAATAACCATAATTAACTCTGATGTTACGACAGGGGTGGCGCAAGTGAGGTTATAGGCGCACAGATGGTGAGAGTAACAAATAGGCCACGGTAACATTATTTATCAAAATAAAATGTTGTCCCGTTTTGGCGAGGGACGACCCATTCCACTTAGACACATAATCTTCCATCGGTTATATGAAGGCACATATCCAAATATAAAAGCTGGGATTTAGATACTTTATAGCAGTAATAAAAGGTGAGCAAAGAATAGTAACACTGTAATCTACAACGCATGTCGTAAGAAGTGACTAAGGAGAGTTGAGTATGGCGCCGGTTACCTGAAGAAATTGTAAGCCACATAGATCTTCTAACACTGGAGACACATAGATCTTCTAACACTGGAGACACATAGATCTTCTAACACTGGAGACACATAGATCTTCTAACACTGGAGACACATAGATCTTCTAACACTAGAGACACATAGATCTTCTAACACTGGAGACACATAGATCTTCTAACACTGGAGACACATAGATCTTGTAACACTGGAGACACATAGATCTTCTAACACTGGAGACACATAGATATTCTAACACTGGAGACACATAGATCTTCTAACACTGGAGACACATAGATCTTCTAACACTGGAGACACATAGATCTTCTAACACTGGAGACACATAGATCTTCTAACACTGGAGACACATAGATCTTCTAACACTGGAGACACATAGATCTTCTAACACTGGAGACACAGATACACATAGATCTTCTAACACTAGATACACATAGATAACACTGGAGACACATAGATCTTCTAACACTGGAGACACATAGATCTTCTAACACTGGAGACACATAGATCTTCTAACACTGGAGACACATAGATCTTCTAACACAGGACTTCTAACACTCGACACACATAGATCTTCTAACACTGGAGACACATAGATCTTCTAACACTGGAGACACATAGATCTTCTAACACTGGAGACACATAGATCTTCTAACACTGGAGACACATAGATCTTCTAACACTGGAGACACATAGATCTTCTAACACTGGAGACACATAGATCTTCTAACACTGGAGACACATAGATCTTCTAACACTGGAGACACATAGATCTTCTAACATAGATCTTCTAACACTGGAGACACATAGATCTTCTAACACTGGAGACACATAGATCTTCTAACACTGGAGACACATAGATCTTCTAACACTGGAGACACATAGATCTTCTAACACTGGAGACACATAGATCTTCTAACACTGGAGACACATAGATCTTCTAACACTGGAGACACATAGATCTTCTAACACTGGAGACACATAGATCTTCTAACACTGGAGACACATAGATCTTCTAACACTGGAGACACATAGATCTTCTAACACTGGAGACACATAGATCTTCTAACACTGGAGACACATAGATCTTCTAACACTGGAGACACATAGATCTTCTAACACTGGAGACACATAGATCTTCTAACACTGGAGACACATAGATCTTCTAACACTGGAGACACATAGATCTTCTAACACTGGAGACACATAGATCTTCTAACACTGGAGACACATAGATCTTCTAACACTGGAGACACATAGATCTTCTAACACTGGAGACACATAGATCTTCTAACACTGGAGACACATAGATCTTCTAACACTGGAGACACATAGATCTTCTAACACTGGAGACACATAGATCTTCTAACACTGGAGACACTGGAGACACATAGATCTTCTAACACTGGAGACACATAGATCTTGTAACACTGGAGACACATACATCTTCTGGAGACACATAACTTCTTCTAACACTGGAGACACATAGATCTTCTAACACTGGAGACACATAGATCTTCTAACACTGGAGACACATAGATCTTCTAACACTGGAGACACATAGATCTTCTAACACTGGAGACACATAGATCTTCTAACACTGGAGACACATAGATCTTCTAACACTGGAGACACATAGATCTTCTAACACTGGAGACACATAGATCTTCTAACATAGATCTTCTAACACTGGAGACACATAGATCTTCTAACACTGGAGACACATAGATCTTCTAACACTGGAGACACATAGATCTTCTAACACTGGAGACACATAGATCTTCTAACACTGGAGACACATAGATCTTCTAACACTGGAGACACATAGATCTTCTAACACTGGAGCTTCTAACACTGGAGACACATAGATCTTCTAACACTGGAGACACATAGATCTTCTAACACTGGAGACACACAGATCTTCTAACACTGGAGACACATAGATCTTCTAACACTGGAGACACATAGATCTTCTAACACTGGAGACACACATTAATGGATGAAGAAGACATAGAAAAAACCTTGAGCTGATGGCACGAGACAGGAAGACATGACATACGTTCCTTGAAGGTCTATGCTTCAATGGGGGGAATGAATGTGATGATCATTATGATTCAAAATGAAATCAGTAATAACGGAAAAATAACCCTCTTTTGCTCACGGGTCCTCAGGACCATCAGTCCGCCGCTGACTATAATTCTTGAGTTACTCCGTTGTTACTTTCTACTATTAATGTCATTGGTTACTACATCAATAACAAACCTGGGTCGCATTTTTCCCTCTTAAGCATGGGATACCCATATATGATTGGCACGTTCTCAGGCAACGATTTTTGTCTTTTCTTGGTACAGCGCCAGTGATTGAAATCATGTTTAAAAGCACACGCGTGAAAATCTTAGTTTGGAATACTAAGCACAATTACGTCTGTATAACAGATTCTAAAACGTGGGGAATTATACGCGCGCTTGTCTTTCAGGAGCTGTCAATATTTATAAATGATAGCACGCTCGAGAAGCTCTTAAAGACTATTACTGGTTGGTAGTGTACGTCACACTGAATCTCAACCAACTATTGAACTATCGTTCCTGTTTCTAATATCAGACTTCATTCCGGCGATCCGTTTCCTTTTTATGTTACCCGTATGTCCATCCCGAAATGATGCCTCTAAATCAGGGATTCTGAACCTGGTACTCCCTTTTGGGCTAAAAGAAGCTTGTAAAGAGACACGGGACATATTTATTAAATAATCATATTACGCTATTGAAAAATTCAAAAAATAGTAGTGTTTGTGGAAAATGTAATTGAGAGAGAGAGAGAGAGAGAGAGAGAGAGAGAGAGAGAGAGAGAGAGAGAGAGAGAGAGAGAGAGAGAGAGAGAGAGAGAGAGAGAGAGAGAGAGAGAGAGAGAGAGAGAGAGAGAGAGAGAGAGAGAGAGAGAGAGAGAGAGAGAGAGAGAGAGAGAGAGAGAGAGAGATAGTTAGTCCTATCCCCAGTCAAATGAAAAGCATGAAACAAACTGCATGCTGAACAGAATAAGCCTTCATCTCGCTCACAAATTCGAAGATAACTTTGTTGTTGACAAGAAACAGAATAAACGGTCTCAGTAATTTATTTGAATGTGTTTCGAAAAAAATATTTAACAACATTGTGATTCCCTTAAAATCCTGTTTTAATTTATGAATAAAGTTTATTTTAAGTGACAATTAATTAATGTTTTTTTTCCCTATGTTCATATGCAATGTAAACTCTTGATCGTATTTCCTCTTATACCGAAAAGGGGTCACTGGAAGGTTTAATAAACAAAAGTTAAGGTGGTTTATGTAAAAGTACTGATAACATATGGTTGTTCACTTTAATGGTCCCGATCACTAGGGTTAATCTGTTCACATCAAGGTAATGACAGAACTCGCTTTTCCTGGGAGAATCCCATGATTTTCCAAATGATTTTATTTCTAATTTAGGATTGAATGTCCAGCATCATTTTTATTTAATTTCTACTATCTTGTAGCTGTTTACTATTTTAGTGCCTTGTTTTTGTTTTCTGCTCTTGGCTTTTTCGGGATCCTCTTCTTTAATGGTCTTTGTGATTTGTTTCGTATTAGTATTTCCCTGTTACTATCTTTGCATTTCTGGAACATGTCATTTTGCGTATCCAGATCTCACGATTGGTCAATCATTCTTACTATTTCATTGTTTTGTCCTTTCATTTCCTCTTTGACATCTTTTTTATTTTATTTTGCTTTAATTTTCGTTTTTCTAATTCTTTGCGTTTATATTTCTTTCTGTGACAGAATGGGGCGACCCCTCTCGATCTCTGTTTCACTCCGGAAGTAATCGGTGCATTTGTGGTACTTTTTTATTGCGCGCTTTCAATTGTCGCACTTTCTTTCTTTCTTTCTTTCTTTCTTTCTTTCTATACTATGAAGCAGATAGTCTACATTTTCAAGAATTCTTTCACTACTTTCAGTACATTGTGTCTTGTCTGTTATCTGACACTCCTTGTGGATGATAAACACGTCACACTTGCAAGGAGAGGCAGAGATAATATTACGAGAGACTAAATGGTAAAATTCCCTTGTAACAAGCTTGGCCGTGGCAGATTAACTCGTATATCGACCAGCGCTATCTGCGTAATCACCGATAAGACGAGTGCGCGCATCCCTAAAGCTTGGGATACGGGGAGACAACTGATGGACAGACACACATAAGAGATTAACCTATGATAAAGTAATGAATTGTTACTTTTGGAACACGTTGTCATATGAGGTTAACGACAGTGTTCGCGAGTCTGTACGCAAGGCATCGTATATCTTATTGCCATATATGGTAATACGTGACCTTTTGCTTTACGCACCTTATTTCACGTGGAATATTTTGAAAGTACCACACCCTACCACGCCTGTTTGAAAAGGATTGGAGCGTTTATTTAACTCCATAAACAACCGATGCAAGGGAGACCGGCAATATAACCTGACGCGTTTCAGTGTTACTCCACTGTGAAGATCGCTTGCTAAGATATCAGACATTGCTAGAGTGAAGCCTAGAATTCAGAATTCCTTCTTAACATACCGGAAACCTTTTATTGGAGAATTTTGGACGGACTTTCATAGCCTAGGAAATCTCTTTCATACTAAATAAGGAAACCAGGACTGAGGAAACTGAAGAATCACACCCACGACGTCAGAGAGGGAACTTATTAAATTAACGACACCCCAGACGCGTGTAAAAGGCCGATTCAAGTCTCTTTTATTTATCTGAGCAAAACGTCTGTGAGCCAGGATTAGCGTAATTTGTCATTTTACCTTCTATATTTCATTACTAACATGTGAACTAACACAAATATGTATATTGCCATGTGAATTTTAATATGTGAAAATCGCCAGTGGATGTCCAAGTCATTTGAGGCTGGCAACCTCAGCATATAGAATGATGATTCATGAACCACCACTGCACGGGCTGATGATTGATTTATTGCTAGTTTCGTAAAGAGAACTAAAAGCATAACGTAGTCTCAAGTTCCATACGGAGCATGGAGGGAAAGATGAAAGAAATGATGTACATTTTAATTATGTGAATTGCCAATCTTACATTTTTTATACATGTGGCTGCGGAGTCAATTGTGTCCTGGTCTGAGGCGCAAAATGACAATTTGTACTGATCTGTTCATAGCTTGGTAGTCGTCCTATGTTGCCGTTGGTGGCTTTCTCATTGATTTGATCATCTTTTTCTTCTGGTGTTACATAACTGGTACATCCGGTTGCTCGTCTGCAGCACATTCTTTAGCCAGTCGGTCTGCTCTCTCGTTTCCTGGTATTTCCATGTGAGACGGTATCCACTGCATGGCGACCTTGCGCTGGTTGCACAGTTCAGACAGTAAGGCTTGTATACCTGGTAATTTTCTGGACTGAAGTGCTTGGAGTGCTGATCTTGCATTTGTCACGAATACCACAGGCTGTGGACCGAGATTGGTGTTCAACAGTTTTTTGGTTGCCACCTTGGTTGCCTGGATTTCTGCATCATAGTTGTTAAAGAATTTCCCCGTTGGTACTCTGACCGTATGTCACCGGATGGCCTACGTTCACGCAAGCTAGCACGTTTACAGTAGTTATAAGAAATAGCAAAAGATCTTGAGCAAGACTAGTTGGTAACAAAACATCACTGGTCTATCATGACCAATTAAATCGTCCATAGCTATTTTTGACAACGGTGGTCAGAGCAGAGTTCAGTCACGCAGTTCACAGTGCAGTGAGGCAGACGTGATTACGGGAGAAGGTTGAAACCTTAGTGCGGGCCCCGTGTTTTTTAAAGGTTGTGTGATCAACCTCTGGGCGAGGAAATTCTTACCACTGAAAACTTCAATGTTTCACAAGTTATATTATTCTAGGAGATTGTGTTTTCCAGTTTTGTGGCCAGTATTTACACGGTTTGTATGGTCTCGATTTTTCCTAATAGAATGATTATTCTGCTATGTAATGTATAATGAGACTCCAGGCAAAGCCTATCAACATTTATAGGGGAGCTCAAGCAGACATGTTATTTATGACGATGTCCTTTTACAAAGGCATCCTGACTTATGTAAACAACAAGCGATCTGGCCGCTGGTAGCCAGGATATTGGGTTGTGTCATTGAACTTTGCAATTTGTCCCTTGGACTCCTTCATTAAACAGTTTTTCATGACTTGTAGCAATTACTTACATCATGTATGTTGAGTATGTAAGCCCTGATAAGATACAAACTGATCCATGACAACCTGCGTTGAGTAGAAAGAATCTGGTCGTGACAACATTCATTTGAGTACCTTCACCTCTGGCAGTCGCCAGTCAACACTCATAAGATAAATCTGCAAACCAGTAACCACTACGATCACTTGTATTATGAATAAAAATGAACTCAGAAGAAATATGTACCACCTGTGACGAAAGGTCTACATGGTGTGAAGGTTTGGCATATAACCTTGATAGATTGCAGTAACGGTCACATAGTTTATTTAGTCCCGTGACCAACGGCGACACGTATCTCTAGTGTTGTTTGGGTATTCTATGTACACTCCTACTCCTCCATTCTTTCCTGCATTTTGTGCTGACCCATCCGGGCATACTCGGACCCAGAGATCATGTGAATATTCATCATTCAGTAAACCGAGAGTGACTGTCCTAAATTGCACGCTGTTCTGTTTATCCTTGTCGAGTATTCCTTTCACATTTGTCTGGATGTATACTGGTAGTCCAGGCTTCTCTCTCCAAGGGATTTGTTCTGGCACAGACTTTAGGGGGCTGTCAACCAGGCAAGTCTAAGGTTTGTATAAGAAGTCGTTTGGCCTGGTGGATAAATCTGCTTCGTTTCAATCGCCCCATTACTAGGTTTTGGAATCTGTCCTTCACTGGATGGCTCGGCACACTGAGGACCTTTTCTGCCTGTGTTAGCATTGTCGTGTCTCTGCGTTCTCTCAGTGCTTGTATCCTCCCCATTTTCTCCATCTCCACTATAGGCGTTGATTTCATTGCCCCCATGATGACACTAAGCGCCTGGTTTTGCACTTATCTAGCTCTTGTAATGTGGTGTTTGATGCTGAACACCACGCAGCTGACCCATATTTAGGTGTGGTCGTATACCCTGCTGGTATACTTTACTAAGTATTTTCCCGCTGGCTCCCCATGTGGTTCCACTTAGTTTTCTCAGGATGGCTAACTTCCTCCTGGCCTTTGTTGCTGCCTTGTTGATGTGCTGCTTCCATGTCAGCCTATCATCAAATGTAACTCTGAGATAGGTGGGTTGTTTATCTTCTCTCAGGAGCTCTCCATTTATCTTGATGACACCAGTTTTTTTTGTTTTGGAGAGAGGGTGAAGAGCGTAGTGCTGCACTTATCTGTAGTGATGCTGACACACCAACTATTTGCCCACGAGGTTAAGGCATCTACAGCTCTTTTTAGCAGTGTGGTGGCCACTGTTGCATGCTCATCTGTGCACCATATTACCAGGTCATCTGCGTACATTGCAACTTTCATTCCATGTGGTAGTTCAGCAACCAGGTCGTTGATGAAGACTAAGAAAAGTGTGGGGGACAGAACCCCTCCCTGAGGGACGCCATAACGCAGTAGAATTTTCTTACTCTTGAGGCCATCTAGTTGTACTCGGGCTCTTCTGTTATGCAAGTATGCTTCCACACATTTGTACATCCTATCATTTACTCTGCAATTTCTCAGTTTTTTCAAAAGCCCTTCTTTCCAAACATTGTCAAATGCTTTCCTTAGATCTATCGATGCTGCTAGTACCAGTTTCTTATCTTTGAACGCATCCTCAATCTCTTGGGAAAGATAAGTTGCCTGATCTTCAGTAGAGTAACACTGCATAAAGCCCGCCTGCTATGGCACAAGAAGGTTTTCGCTTTTAAGGTACCACTGCAGCCTGAGGTTGATGATTCGTTCCATTGTTTTGCAGAGACAGCTTGTAAGGCTGTTTGGTCTGTAGCTGGAGGCCGTGGAACTGTCTTTCCCTGGTTTTGGGAGTGGTATCATGATTGCTTCCCTCCAGGTCTGTGGAACTCTGCCCAAGTTCCAATAGACATTGAAGATCTGCAGCAGCTTTGTTTTTCCTGCGGTTCCCAAGTGCTTAATCATTTCATTGGACACTCCATCAACTCCTGGCGACTTTCTCATTTTCAATTTTGATATTGCAAGCGCCAGTTCTCTGAATGTGATTGGCACCTCCATAACTTCAGGTATGGTTCCATCTCGTCCTGCGTTTTGTCGTTTCTCACGAATCTCCTGTTGTTTCTCTGGGCTAACTTCGATGTTGTTGTCTTTAGCAAAAGTATCTGCAGTGATCAGCTGCCTGTTTTCCTGTGAGGATGTTTCCATCTTTATACAGTGAAATCTTTGAGTTTCTCCATGTACCCTCATCGTTAAGTTGTTTTAACAGTTTCCACAGTTTCCTTGTATCTCTTTCAAAGTTCAAGGACTCTGTTTTCTCCTCCCAGCTTCTCCGCCTGGCCTGCAACTTGGCCCTTTGAAATTTGGCCTTAGCATGTTGGTAGTTATTGTAATGTTCTTGGCTTGGGCTGGTCTCTGCCTGCTGTCGAGTTGTTTCCACGTCGTTGTGCAGTTGTTCTAGTTCACTATTCCAATATCGTTTGTAGTGCTTACGAGCCCCTCTAAGTATTGTTTCACGAGCAGCCTGTGTTATGCATCTGGTGAATTCACCGACTACCTTATTGATGTCTTTATCTACAGTCAGATCTCTAGTCAGTATACTGGTACGATGCTGGTACATTGTCCAATCTGCTTTATTGTAGTTCCACCTAGGGAAAGTGCTGCTTTCCTTGACAAGTTCATTTTCAACAAATAGGAAGACTGGCTGTGGTCGCTGCCTCCAAGTTGTTTCCCAACAACGCGTGTGATGTTCCACTCCAGGCCTGGTGAGTGGAATGCCAGGTCTGGTGTAGAGGTGGTGTGCCACAATCTCGAGTAGAAGGTTGGTGAGTCGATTGGCTGGTTAATCAGGATAAGCCCATTGTCATCCTACCAGTTTTCAAGCTCCTCACCTCCTGTCCATGTGATCATAGCCCCAGCTCTGTGAGTGGCTGTTGAAGTCTCCGCACACAATCAGTCTTTCTTTTCCTGGGATTGTGTCTAGTGCCAGTGGGCGATCGCTCGGACAGTAGTAGTTGAGCAGGTGGAATTCTGTACTTTCTGTCCTGAGATGAAGCATCTGGTATACCACCCCCCGCCCCCCCCCCCCCCCCTTTCCATATATGTTTCAAGCTGACATTCACTGATGTTATTCTTCACGAGTGTCAGTATTCCACCCTTTCGCCTGTCTTTTCGGTCTGATCGATAGCACTGGTGGCCTCTGATTTTGAAGCATATGTCTTGGTTGAGGTGGGTGTTTTGCAAGCAGCATACATTTAGTTGCTCTTCATTCAAGATATTTTGGAGCTCTATTTTTTTTGCTGTAGCCGTCTTTTTTACTGTGTTTTCGGCATTCCAGTGCATTATTTTTAATGGTCTTTGCTTTGCTTGCCAGTAGCTCTATTCTCATGCCTCTTGGCTCCACGAGGCAACTGAGAAGGACCTCCAGTAGTAAGGGTTAGGCCCTTTTGAGGCAGAGGGCCCGGCACTGCACCTGCCTGGGTGTCCGTCACAGGGCGAGTACCATAATGTTTTGTAGATATAGGCATATTTCTATTGCGTGTGTGTGTGGCATCCTGATTGCTGTGGTGCGCCTCTTAGCTGGTTGCCTCCGTCTTCAGCACCTTGACTTGCTAGGGCAGATTGTGGTCTTGCTCGAGTGTAGGAGGGCTTGGCCAGCATTGGTTTTTCGGCCGCTGGTGGCTGTACTTGAGCCCCATCTCCCCGTCAAGGAGCTGGCCTCGATGGGGACATATATATGTATATTGCCATGTGAATTTTAATATGTGAAAATTGCTAGTGGATGTCCAAGTCATTTGAGGCTGGCAACCTCAGCATATAGAATGATGATTCGTGAACCACCACTGCACGGGTTGATGATTGCTTTATTGCTAGTTTCGTAAAGAGAACTAAAAGCATAAAGTAGTCTCAAGTTCCATACGGAGCAGGGAGTGAAAGATGAAAGAAATGATGTACATTTTAATTATAATTTTTACAATTTCAAGCAGTGTAAATGTTCATATAAACATATTCACTTTAAAATTAATGTAAGTTTTCCAGCGGGAGCAGAAATTACTATTGGCAGCTAAGTGAAAAATATACGCTGCCAAAGTGAACTTTTCCCATCATCTCTACTTTTAATCAAAGATGAAACTTTTCTTTTAAACTATTCAATTTGTTTTCAAACTGTTAAAACCTAAAGTGATTATCACATTTTGTTATTTGTAATGTTACAAACTTAACTTCGATTTAATCATTTTATAGTTACTGCATGTTTGTCTCAGTCAAATTACTACACACACTCTAATCAGAGCTATATTAGAATAGTAAGAATTCCACTGAGTAAATCAGTGGTGGGGGCTTGAACAAGCTGAAATTAGTAAGTGCTTAAATCCTTCACAAAAGTTGTCGGCAGATTCTAGAATTATGGTGTTCAGCCAAAGCAGCATTGTTTTCGCTTATCTGAATATCTCGTGAAGACTCCGTTTGTAACAGAAGTGTCGTTACCCTTCTATCTACATCTCTTACTTAGTCGTTCCCCTTCTACCGCGAGGTGTAGAGGTTTGGAAGAGAAAGCGCCAGACTATCCTATCGGCTGTCTTCCTCCTGGCCTGGTTCCATTCTAGTCCTCGGTCCTTCAAAGATTGTCTAATGTTGTCCTCCCAGCGGACTCTGGGTCGTCCTGTGGGTCTGGATCCCTGGCTTTTTGTTTCCCATGCTTGTCGTGGTAGCCGATCTTCTCCCATTCTGTAGACATGGCCAAACCATCTTAGTTGGGACTGTTCTACTTGGGTCTGCAGGGGGTGGGATTTTAGGCCTTGGCGTATCGTCGGGTTGCGGACCATGTCTCTACTTGTTACTTCAACCACCTTCCTCCGATACCTCATTTCTGAGGTTTGGATCTGGCTTTTGTGGGTTGTAGTCATTGCCCATGACTCGCATCCATATGTCAAGACTGGGACATAGGTGGAGCGGTATACAGCCATCTTCGTTTTCTTACCAACCTCTCTCTTGCTGAGGAATCCTCGATTTATGGCCTGAAAAAGTCTCCCAGCTGCTGCTTTTCGAGTGGCCAACTCTTCTTTGATGCCTCCCTTTCGGTCTATAATATTATCTACATCTCTGCCAAGAGTAATCTTGTGCGAAGGTAGATACCTTTGAAGGCCCATATTAGATACTCTTGAGTTTTGGCCACTGTTGGGCCACTACTGCAAAGCAGGGGAGGCAATACCGTCACACTTTCTCTCTGGTGTTATATTATCACTTGCTTATCTATTATTAACATTATTTACTCGTGTTACCTGTTTCGTCTTTCCCTGTTTTCCCTTTTCATCTTTCTATGTTGCTCATCTCATCTGCTACTTTTTAAGTATTGTAATTTTCGGTGTCCTTTGTCCTTTTCTTTTTGTTTTAAAAACATGTCTATATTTCTTATCTTTGTCTCTTGTTTGTGATTGTGACTGACGAAGGGTAAACCCCGAAACGTCCATGTTTGGACTATATCGCTCTGTTGTAAAACTGACTCGATATCAATTGTTATTTTCTGTGTTTTTGTTTTAAAATTACAAGTGGTTACGGAGACCGGAAAAAGGTTGGGAACCCTCGCTCTAATCGATTATCCCTTTTGCAAACTCTTTCCAACAGTCGCATTCCTTAATGTTTCCATAGACGCTCTATGCCGAAAAACAACATCATCAGGTGGACATTAATGATTAAACGAGTGCATCAAAGACATCAAGATCTTTGATTTAGAAAATGTCAGATGCCGGGAAATGGATCTTCGTGTTTCATTGAGCTCATTCAAAAAAATTCTTTGAAATATTTCATTTAGAGGAAAATATATTGTTTAAAACAAGAAGGCTATTGCTGAAGTGAAGAACTATATAACATGAACCGGGCACAGATATGAAACGAACGGAATCTAAGAAACTGACAAGTAAATTAACTTGGAATAAATATAAGGTGCCAGACACAGACAACTGATAAATAGATAAGTATGGACAGCTAACATATAAATACATTGATAAAGGAGATGTGTTGATTGCTTGGAATAAGAAGAATAGATAGGGATTGAGACAACATGTTAGGAGCGAAGCAGCTAAGAGATTCAAAGCACAGATGAAAAATCGGAAGACAATAGAAAGAGGAGAAGGAAGATGGCCGTAATAACGATGAAGCAAAAAAAAAAAAAAATGATGGGGATTGTCGCAAAATTGGTTTCAAGTCATTGCAAACGTTTTCAGGTAGATTTATAAACCCGTCAACGATCGATTGACCGCTTTCAAAATGGCGGCGTATCAGCGAAATGTGTATCAGACAGAGGAAATCGCCAAGGATAAAATAAAGCAGAAGGGAATCAGTATGAAAAGGATTTTACATTTCAGTACAGGGAAGGATTGTGTATAACTGCATATAAGAAGGAACGGTAGGAAGTTCTCATTTACGGAGATATATGCGTATTTCGGCTGCCCACAGTTACGCTAAAAGCGTGTAACCCACTTCTGTTCTAAATATTAAAATCAACAAATAACAGTTTGGGAATTTACATGGATAGGAAGATAGAGTTTTATCAGCTGTATAAAACAAGATAAGATGGAACAATATGGATATTATATATGCCGAGAATGAGAAAGGCAAAATTTCAGTCGACGCACAGATCGGCTGCAGTCGCTGTTCGGGAAAGATTTTTCAGGACAAGTCTTAGGCTGTGACGTCACTGCTCTCCGATACGGCCGCGTGATGCGTATAAGTAGCGGATCGGTAAACTGGAGACATAGACAACGAAAGAGGTTTGAGACAGACTGGAGGCAGAGTTTGCATATGATATAATGTATTGTATTTTAATATGAGCGGAGTTCGAGCGCAAACGAAGATAAAAGTCCCATGGCAGAGATTTTGTTTAGAAACCCATTCCCAGTTTACTGGTTAAGGTGAACTCGGCCTTTGCCTTCCTTAGTTCGAGCGCACAACTTTGTACCCATTTACAGCTGGTAAACTGGAGTGCTCTACAGCCAGTTTCAGTAGAAAGCAACATGATCACGTGGTCATTTACTTTATTTATTTTATGTATTAATTTTGGGTAGTTGCTAAGATAGCATCAGTATTTGAATTTGTACTTGATATGATTTAGAAGGATCAAGTTATAGATCAGAAAAGGATGTATAGGAGCAGAGTAAATCAGATGATGTTTATTACGGATATGTTAATATTAATTCTGTATCCTTGAAATGATGTTACTTGCTATGACTGTATAACTATGACATCTGAGGACTGACTTATGTGCTAGTCAGTTACACTTAATTGAAATGTTAATATTAATGCTATATCACTGAAATGATGTCCTTACTTACTGTGATTGTATAACGGTGACATCTGATGACTGACTGGTCTGACATCTGTGCTAGTCAGCTACAAGTCTAGCCAGATACTAGCCAAGGCTGATGTGATGTTTCAGGTTCCATGAAATAACTCAAACCAGACTGTCCAGTATCAGAAGCCTGTGTCGTTCATCAGAGGCAATCCCACAAAAGTGCAGGACCCCAAAGAGTGAACTTCAACTGGTCATTGGCATCCCTACTGTTGGGCCTACCAAGTCTGATATCAGCAAAGGACAGTTCAGTTTCAGCATTGTCAAGTTGAACGATAAGTGTCCTGTTTGACATTGACCACCTATACATGTGAAACAGCCAATAGTTGAAAATAATAATTAACCATACAGAAACTCAGTCAACTGATGACAGTTATCCTTAAATTCAAAGGACTAATAACAGTGATTTCAGTAACTTTATTCTTTAAGATCTTGAAGTCTAAACAGACAATAATAGTAATGGTGTGACTTTATTTTCTATATATTTATATATTTCAATGCTCTGTTCCAACTAGCAGTAATAGAATATTAGTGTAATTATTAAACTGTTTTAACTGTACCTGAGGATTTATTCACTTCTTCCATTTTGTGGGTTCAGTGAATGTACATTTTACTTATCCCCTAGAATATAAGTAATCATAAGAAAGTCACAGGGAGGAGACACCTTAAATCCTGGTACTACTTCTTACCAACTGGGCCAGGGTTTTCACAGTCTGACTATTGTTATGATAACAATACACCAGTGCTTATTTCTAAGACTGGGGTATTACTTGTAAGGTCAGAACTCTTTACTGGCATACTCTTACATAATAAATAATTTTAAATAACCTCCCGCTACAGGGATGAGGGTAATAATATGTGAAAGCAATAAAAATGTTACTACGAAGAAAATTAGCGGTCATAGAAAGAAAAGAAAATTAATAATAACGATGATGATTGTCACAAAATGGGGCGATCATCCTCGATCTTTGCTTCAGTCCGGCAGTATCGGTACATTTGTGGTACTGATTTTATTGTTTTCTGTCATTTGTCGCACTTTCTTTCATTCTTTTTCTGCTATGTGTAGCAGATATTATGTATTTTCCTCATTACACCCTTCTCAGGGATAAGTAGACATGTCTGGTTGTTACCCATTTCTCCCTACGTTGCAAGGAGTAGCAGCGACCTAACCATGTTGGCTATCGTAGGCGCAACGGATATCAGTACACAGATTAACACGTAAATCGCCTCAGCGCAGTGCTTTATCACTGATAAGACGCGGGTGTGCTCATCACCAAAGCTTGAAATTCGGGTCTGATGGACAGACATAGATAAGGGATTACTTCCTGATAAAAGTAATGATGGTTACATTGGGAACACGTTGTTACTTGAGTTTACCGACATGTTTGTAAGTTTGTACCCAAGGGCACGCGGGTGTGTACAACCCATTTTCAGAAAAGTAATGTTTGAAATTAGCTGAGTCATGCAACATATTCAAATCAGGTTGTCTGATCCTTTGAGGCGCGCATAACAAATGCGTGGGAAGGCAGTGGATATTTGCTGACCATTTTCTCAAGCTATTTAACTTGAGAAATCGCTCGCCAAGATAGCAGACCTTGCTACAATGAAGAATTAGAATTCAGAATTCCTTCTTAACATCCCGGACACCTTTTATTTAAGTATTTATCAGTACTTACAATATAGCCCAGGAAATCTCTTTCATATGAAATAAGGAAACCAGGACTTATGAAACTGAAGGACCACACAGGAAGTCAGAGAGGGAACTTATTAAATTAACGACACCCCAGGCGCATGTAAGAGGTCGATTTCATAACCCTCCACTCCCACAGGAGCATAGGCCTTCAACAAACACATGCCAAGTCCTCCTGTCACGTGCCATCATCTCAAGTTCTTTCCATGTTCTCCTCATCATTTTCACCTCTGTTTCCAACTCTCTTCTCCATGTACTTCTTGGTCTTCCTCTGCCTCTCTTGCCCTGGGGGTTCCAGAACAAGGACTGCCTTGTAACGCTATCAACAGGTTTTCTCAGTGCGTGTCCCATCCATCGCCATCGTCTTCTTCTCATCTCCCGCCCCACCGGCACTTGTCTAGCTCCTGTCACCAGTTCCACGTTGGTAACCTTGTCATACCATTTCAATCCCTCTATTCTACGCAAGCACCCATTTATGAAAGTCTGTAGCTTTTTGGTTGTTGTCTTTGTTGTTCTCCATGTCTCTGAGCCATACAATAGGACTGACTTCACATTTGAGTTGAAGATTCTTATTTTCGTGTTGGATCCTATTTCTCTTGATCTCCATATATTTCCCAATGCAATGAAAGCTCCTCTTGCCTTTTGTATTCTTATTTTGATATCGCTGTCTGTCCCTCCAACTTTGTCTATATTACTGCCAAGATATGTGTATGATTCTACATCTTGTATTGGTGTTTCTTCAAGTTCAACCCTGTTATCATTACCTGCATTTATTCGCATTATTTTTGTCTTTTCCTGTGTATTTTCAGACCCAATTGCTGTGACCTCTCATCAAGTGTTTTCAATTTGTCCTGCATCTGATTACGGCTATGGGACAGAAGAGCCAAGTCATCAGCAAAATCCAGATCATCCAACTGCTTAGTCAGAGTCCACTGGATTCCATTTCTGTTGTGTGTTGCCGATGATCTCATAACCCAATCTATTGCCAGCAAGAAAAGAAATGGAGACAAGAGGCATCCCTGTCGCACTCCTGTTCTTATCCCAAACGGTTCTGTAAGCTGTCCTTCGTGAAGAACTCTGCATGTCATGTCTTCATATGTTTTCTTTATTAAATTAATGATCTTCAGGGAACTCCATAATGCCTCAACAATTTCCAAAGTGATTCTCTGTCTACACTGTCAAATGCCTTTTCGTAGTCCACAAATCCGATGTATAGTGGTGAATTCCATTCCAGACTTTGTTCAACTATTATTCTCAAAGTGGCTATCTGGTCTGTACATGATCTGTTTTGTCGAAAACCTGCTTGTTCATCTCTCAGTTTCTTGTCTATGGACTCTTTTAATCTCTCAAGGATAATCCTGTTTAATACTTTTCCTGGCACTGATAGTAACATTATTCCTCTATAATTTGTGCACTCTTGTAAATTTCCCTTCTTAGGCAACTTAACCAGATATCCTTCCTTCCATTCTGCTGGTATCTCTTCCTTTTCCCAGACTTTACCAAGTAATTTATATAACATCTCTGTAGCCGTGTCGATATCTGCTTTGATGGCCTCTGCTGGAATGCCATCAGGTCCAGACGCTTTTCCATCTCTTAGAAGCTTTATGGCTTTCTTTATTTCTTCCTTCGTTGGTCTTTCACCGTTAATTTGTAGCTCTTCTTCTGCTGGCTGGATGTCCGGCGGGTTTTGTGGAGCTGGTCTATTGAGAAGGTCCCCAAAATATTCTGTCCACCTCTTCATTTGCTCTTGTATATTGCTGAGCAGTTTCCCATTCTTGTCTTTTATGAGGCAACTTGTTTGCTTGTATTTCCCTGTAAGCTTCTTTGTGCTGCTATACAGTTCTCTCATATTTCCTTTGGCTGCAGCATCTTCTGCCTCTCTTGCCAACTCCTCAATATACTTCCTCTTGTCTCTTTTGATACTTCTTTTTACTTCTTTGTTTGCTTCTGTGTACACTTCTTGAGCCTTGGCTTTGGAACTTCTGGTTTTGCTTGTGTTTAACTCTGCTTTCTTGTTTTTTCTGTCTTTTATCTTATTGATGGTTTCTGTTGTTATCCATGCTTTTTGTTGTCTTTCCCTTTTCCCCAGTATTTCTTCACATGTCTCCTTCCATACAGTTTTGACCTGCTGCCAATAGTCTTCTGTATTCTCTACATCTTCCAGCTGTTGGAGCACTTGGAATTTGTTGGATACTGTGACCGCAAATTTGTCTCTTGTTTCTTGATTTCTTAGCTGTCCTACATTATACTGTTGTCTATAATTTTGCATTGTTGCATATCTCTTGAGTTTCATTTTTATTTTGGCTATCAGAAGATGGTGATCTGATGCCACATCTGCTCCTCTATATACCTTTACATCCTGCAATGATGATCTAACCTTCTTGTTTATGCATATATGATCAATCTGATTTTCTGTTCTATGGTCTGGTGATATCCATGTTGCCTTGTGTATTCTCTTATGTGGAAACATGCTTCCTCCTATAGCCAGTTGATTTGAAGCACAGAAGTTTGCGAATAGTTCTCCATTTTCATTCATTACTCCTAGCCCATGTTTTCCCATGACTTCTTCAAATCCGGTGTTGACTGTACCTATCTTTGCATTCATGTCACCCATCAAAATTGTGATGTCTCTTCTTTTTACTTTATCCATAATTTCCTGTAGTTTAGTATAAAATGCTTCTTTCACAGACTCTTCTTTGTCATTAGTTGGTGCATAACATTGGATGACATTTACATGAATTTTCTTTTTAGCTGTTTTGAAAGTAGCTGTTATTATTCTGGGTCCAACAGCTTCCCATTCAATGAGTGCTTTCTGTGCTTCTTTAGATAACATAAGAGCTACCCCTTCACTGTGGTATGAACTTTCGTCTTCATGTCCTGAGGACAGCACCAATTCACCTGTGATGAGTTTCTTCCTGTCTACCCCCTTCCACTTTGTTTCACACATTCCCAAAACCTCGATTTTGTATTCCCTCATTTCTGCTGCCACTTGCGCCACTTTCCCTTGTTCGTTTAATGTCCGAACATTCCAGGTGCCAAATCTGGAAGTTCTCCTAGAAGAAAGAAGGTTAGTCAGCAACACAGACTCCTTTCGGCTTTCTCTGTGTTGCATCATACGCCTCCCCGCGAGAGGACCTTCCCCTGTCTTGGATGGCTGTGTTTTATTTTCTTTATTTGACTTGTCCATATTTGTTGAAGTTTTTTTTGTGGTTTAAATTTTTTACAGGATGGGGTAACCGGCCCCATGCCCAACCCTCCTTAGTCGCTTTCTACGACATGCTTGGCAGGGGACAGTGTTACTATTCTTTGCTCCCCTTTCGGGCCCCGGTAACACACGGGTGAAGAGGTCGATTTAAGTCTATTTTATTCATCGGAGCAAAAACGTCTGTGAGCCAGGATTGACGTAAGTTGTAATTTACATTTCATATTTTATTACTAACATGTGAACTTACATATATATTTGTATATATTACCACGTGAATTTTAATATTTGAAACTCGCTAGTGGATGTGAAAGTCATTTGAGGCTGGCGACCTCAGCGCATAGAATAATGATTCATGAATCACCACTGCACGGGCTGGTGATTGCTTCATTGATAGTTTCGTACAGAGAAGTAAAAGCATAAAGTAGTTCCAGTTTCCATACGGAGCCGGGAGGGAAAGATGAAAGAAATGATGTACATTCTAAGTATAACACTTACATTTTCAAAGCAGTGTAAATGTCTCTATAAACAAAGTCACTTTAAAAGAAATGTTAGTTTTCAAGCTTTAAACCAGTGTAAATGTCTATGTGAAAGTATTCATTTTAAAGTTGATGGAAGTTTCCAATTTTTCAGTCAGTGTAAACACAAATGAAAACATATTCAATTTATATGGTGAACACTTTTCAATCAGTGGAGATGTATATGTAAACAGGCTATCTGTATTATTAACCTTTTCATTTAAATATAAAGTAACTATGAAAGCTATTCTATTTAAGTGTAAAGAAACTTTTATCCCGAGGGATTAAATTTAATTCTCTTACTTACTTAGTCGTTCCCCTTCTACCATGAGATGTAGAGGTTTAGAAGAGAGAGCGTCAGACTATCCTATCGGCTGTCTTCCTCCTGGCCTGGTTCCATTCTAGTCCTCGGTCCTTCAAAGATTGTCTAATGTTGTCCTCCCAGCGGACTCTGGGTCGTCCTGGGTGTCTAGATCCCTGGCTCTCCATGCTTGTCGTGGTATCCGATCTTCTCCCCATTCTGCAGACATGGCCAAACCATCTTAGTTGGGACTGTTCTACTTGGGTCTGCAGGGGGTGGGATTTTAGGCCTTGACGTATCTTCTTGTTACTTCAACACCTTCTTCTTCTTCTTTGATCCATAACCGCCAACCGTCAAAGCAGTCAGCGGCCATCACGCCTGGTGGCGTCTTGTAGGGCAGCAACAAATTGATTCCACTTTGCTCGGTCGGCGGCAATCCTTCGTACAGTGCCCCAACTGTGGTTCATTCTTTGCATCTCAGCTTCCACAGTTCTCCGCCAAGTTGTTTTTGGTCGGCCTCTCTTTCGCTTTCCCTCGGGGGTCCATAGCATAGCTGTTCTTGCGATGGTATCAGGGTCCCTTCTGAGGACATGGCCAACCCAACTCCAGCGTCTGCCAGCTATGATGGTGTGCATGTCCTCCTGGTTACTCCGAATAAGTAGTTCTTGGTTGCTGATGGTGTTTGGCCAAAAGATTCGGAGAATTTTCCTTAGGCAGATTGTGTGGAAGGAGGACAGTTTCGACATTTCCTTCTCTGTTACTCTCCAACATTCCGCACCATAGAGAAGCACAGAAAGTACGCAGCTCTCATACAGTCTTAATTTGGTGTTTGTGCTGTACTGGGAAGACTTCCAAATGTTGTTGAGAATAGCAAAGGCTGTTCTCGCTTTATTCATTCTGTTGTTAATGTCCTTGCTTGTTCCGCCGTCAGGTGTTACTATGCTTCCTAGGTAAGTAAATGTGTCTGTCTGTTCTAACTTCTGGTTCCTTACTGTTATTGGCTCAGGATTGCCCACATTTAGTGTCATGACCTCCGTCTTCTTCAGATTGATGTTCAGGCCAACCTGCTGGCCATACTTATTCAGTCTATCAGTTTTGTCTTGAATGTGTTGGTGTGAATGCGCGAGCAGTGCAATGTCATCTGCATATTCCAAATCTTCCAGTGTAGAAAACATTGTCCATCTAATTCCTCTTGGACTGCCCTCTGTTGTCTGGCGCATCACCCAATCTATGACTGTCAAAAATAATGTTGTTGATAAGGGGCATCCCTGTCGTACTCCTGTTTTCACTTCGAAAGTTACATTACTCGATCCAACACTGCACGTAAAGTTAGAATAGAGGCTTTTTATAATGGAAACAATGCGGCTTGGAATTCCATAAGCCCTCAGAATTTTCCATAGGCTGTCCCTGTGTATGCTGTCGAAAGCCTTTTCAAAATCAACAAAGTTAATGTACAGCTGTCTCTGCCATTCTGAGCACTGCTCTATAATGTTCCTGAGGGCAAATATATGATCTGCACATCTTCTGTTCTTTCTGAAGCCCGCTTGTTCTTTCCTCAGTTTATGGTCAACTGCTTTTGAAATTCTCTGGATGATTATCCTGCCTAGTATTTTGCTGGGAACTGAGAGGAGGGTAATTCCTCTCCAGTTGTTGCAGTCTGCAAGGTCGCCCTTCTTGGGCAATTTGACAATTGTTCCTTTACTCCACTCTGTTGGTGTTGTCTCAGTTTCCCAGACTTGTGCAAATAGTGGTTCTAATAGTTCTGCTGCTAGTTCAGGGTCTGTCTTGAATAGCTCAGCATTCAGATTGTCGTGACCAGGCGCTTTTCCATTTTTTAGCCCTTTGATAGCTGTGATAATTTCTTCTTTTCGTGGAATGTCTGTATTTACGTCTAAGTCACTTTCAGCCTCAGGAACATTCAGCTGAGTCTCTGGTGGTTCCTTATTCAGTGTTTCTCTGAAGTGCTCTGCCCACCTTGTTTCCTGCCCCTGTGCTGTGGTGATGAGATTTCCTTGCTTGTCTCTTACTAACGTTATGTTGTTTGCACCTCGTTTTCCACTGATAGCTTTAGTTATTTTATAAACTGTGCTTTGTTCATTTCTCAGTGCTGCCTCTTCTGCCTGTCTTGCAAGGTCATCCAGAAATGTCCTTTTGTTAGCACGGGTTTGACGTTTTACTTCCTTGTCCAGCTGACTGTACTGTTCACTATATATTGCCTTTAACCTGGGAGACTTAGCTTCTGTTTTCTTCCTTTTCATTTCCTTTCTCTTCGCTATGGTGTTTAGCGTTTCTGGTGTTATCCAGTCTTGGCTCTTTCTTTCCTGGAATCCCAAGCATGACTTGCTGCTTTCTTTATATATTGTTGAGATGGTGTTGAATTTCTGGTCCACATCGTCGGTCTCTGTTCTTTCCTGGCTTTTGGTAATCAGATATCGTCTCTTTACGTCGACCACAAACGCTTTTCTGGTGAGGGGGTCCTTAAGTTTCGTGATGTTGTATCTTTTCTGTTTGACTGCAACTGGTCCAGCAGCTCTGAGTTTCACCTTCAGTCTTGCTACTACTAGGTGATGATCACTTCCCACATCTGCGCCTCTTCTTACTTTCACGTCTTGTAGTGCATGTCTCCATCTGCCATTGATCATTATGTGATCTATCTGGTTTTTGTCTCGTCCGTTTGGTGATTCCCATGTTAACTTGTGCACTTCTTTGTGTTGAAAAAGTGTTCCTCCGATGACCAGGTTGTTAATACTGCAGAAGCTTATTAATTTGTCCCCATTCTCATTTACTGTTCCACTGCCGCATTTCCCCATTACTCTTTCGTTATAATTATTGTGTGTTCCAACTTTCGCATTTAGGTCTCCCATTACTATAATAAGATCGTACCTGGGTACAGTTTCCATTTCCTTTTGTACCTGTTGATAGAACTCGTCCTTGATCTCTTCGTCGCTGTCATTTGTTGGTGCATAACATTGTATAATTGTGGTGTTGGTGAATCTCCCTCTCAGTCTTGCTCTTATTAGTCTGTTGTTAATGGGTTTCCATTCCAGTAAAGACCTTTCCATTCCTTTCTTAAGGATAATGGCTACACCTTCGTTGTGCTGACCGTCCTCTCTACCAGAATAAAGTACTGTTTCCCCTGTAGCTGTTTTTATTCTCCCCATCCCTGTCCATCTGCTCTCGCTTATTCCCAGGATATGTAGTTTGTAATTCCTCATCTCTGCTGTAATCTGTCTCAGCTTTCCTGCCTCGTTCATAGTTCTGACATTCCAAAAACCAATTCTGGTTTCGTGTTTTGCGGTCTGGGCATCCGTTTTCATGCCAGTGGCTTCCTTTCGGCTTTCACCACTGTCAGTCATACGAGCCTGAGACTCCGGATGTCCGTCCCGCATCAAAGTATTTCCATTTATTGCTGTTTCCGTAACGTGTGTGATTTTTTACACAGACAGGGGTGTCGGCCCTGTGCTAAAACCCCCAACCTGGAGGACCAGGGTACCAGCTTTTGTCTGACCCCTACCCACGCAGACCAGTCCAGCATGGTTGAACCTACCAGGAGTAAAACTCCCACTGGCATAGCTCTGGGGATTGTCAGGGTACACAAGCTGCCATACCGCTACAAGGTATAGGTACCATTGATGGCAGTTCAACACCTTAGTTTAATTTAATTCTCATCGAGGGTAAATTCTGAGTTTATTTGGATGGTGGTTGGGGAAGATAGGAACCCATAACTATGGGGTGGAAAATGTCATACTCAGAAGAGCATTTCGTTCTATTCTTTTACCACAGTTATTAGTGGTAGCAGCAGAAAGTACTATCTCTGGAACAAGAAGGGAACAGTGGCCCAAGCTTTAAGACGAAGGGCCCACTTGGTAGACTCTCCTTGACATTTCTGGGAAACGAGCTACACCTGACAACCTTGACCAGAGACGAGCGTGAGCAGTGTGAAAATAACCAACCCATAAGAAGGAGCAGAACCGTCATTGGCAGCTAAGTTCAAATCTATGCTGCCACTTGAACTTCTTATAACATTTCACAATCCATAACGATAATGATGATAACTTTTCTTGATCCATAACTATTCAAATTATTTTTCAACTGTTAAAACTTAAGTGATTATTAAATTTTGTTATCTGTAATTATACAAATTTAACTTCGATTTAATCATTTTAAATTTACTGCATGTTTTTCTCAGTCAATTTACTACACACACTCTAAACAGAGCTATACTAGAGTAATAGAATTCACTGAATAAATCAGGGATGGGGGCTTAAACGAGCTGAACCTAATAAGTGCTTAAATCCTTCACAAAAGCGTCGGCAGAATTACAGAGTTAACATACTCAGCCAAAGCATTATTGTTCTCGCTTATTCTGAATATCTTGTGAAGACTCCCTGGAGATAGAAGCGTTTTGTTTCTTCTATTTACTTCTCTGCCAAGAGTAATCTTGTGCGAAGGTACACCTGTGAAGCCCATATTAGATACTCTTGAGTTTTGGCCACTGTTGGACCATTACTGCAAAGCAGGGGAGGCAATACCGTCATAATGATGATTTTGATGATGATGGAAGAGGTCTTGGTCTACTCCAAAACTAGAAGAATGTGAAGGATAGCGACCAAAAACAGTAGATGATGATAATGATAACAATTATGATGATAACGGAAACTAAGAAATAGTGAAAAAACAGTATTTGTAAATGAAGACTCTTGAATTTCTTATCATCTGTGTGTGTGTGTATATATATGCATGTGTGTGTGTGTGTATATGCATGTGTGTGCGCGTGCATGTGTGTGTTCATGTGCGTGTAGGTTTTTATTTTTCTTAACTGGTGAGCCGCTTATTATAGGAAGTAAAGGGTAAAGGATCCCTTTACACGCCTATTGAGGCTTAATGGCCATATGGTGTTAGACCCATCTTTTGTTGACAATCATTATAGGTAGTGGTCAACAAAATTTATTACACCACAATGTCCTTCATATTTGAACATGCACTCTAATATAACCGACGGACCTTGTGTCTAGGTTGAACGGTACGGGCCTCGCCAGAACGAGGTGTAAAAGAAAATTATAACAAGTGTTGTTAATAATTGTTCCTATTTTCCCAACCTCTGTTTTATTAAACAACTTTTCGTTATTTTCATTTGAACGTTTTTTTCTTCGTCATGTTTCTAATCTTTGACGCTCAATATCTCTATGTTGCATCATTGCAGAGAACTGAAACTTTGCATGCAGCTCTCTTTCTGTATACATTTTGATAGTTCAAGTTTTGACCGGCATTGACACTACCATCATAACCACATAACCGTGCATATTGTAACTATAAAAGTGATCCTTAACCCTTGTTTTTTTTTTTCTTTCGCCTTGTTTTAACTGGTGACCTGCGTTGTTCTAAACTCCGCATTCTTGGTGCAATTATTTGCTTGACTAGAGTGTCGCACATTACAACAAGTAGTTTAAAGTGTTTTCTAACTCTCCAACCTTTGTGTGTGTGTATTTGTTTTGGCTGGTATTATTGAAACGTTTATTGAAACGATTTTTCTAGTGGACACATGTACACGTGTCAGGCTCTCAGTCCATGCTCAGAAAGGTTCAAAATGTTTGGCTACGGCATGAATGAAAAACATGCATAGAAGCTTCGAATCTGCAGGAGCTGGTCTGGATCTACTGTCCTGGTCATGCAAGGGTACTGTCACGGGTTGCTTCCCTTTTGCTCTGCAGTGATGGTCCAACAATGGCCAAAACGTAGAGTATCTAGTGTGGGTCTTCAAAGGTGTCTACCTTCGCACAAGATTACTCTTGGCAGAGATACAGATAGAAGGAAGATGATGCTTCTACCTTGACGGCGTTTCCACAAGATATTTCAGACGTCAAGAACAATGATGAATGTGTCTTAGCAATGTTAACTTTTATCTGCCCGCTGCCTTTTGTGAAGATGTATTATAAAATTTAATTTAGCTCGTACAAGCCTCCAACTGAATTAACAGTAAAATTCTTCTTATTGGGCTCTACATATTATATCTATTAAAGATACTGATTCATACGTGTGTGCTTCTCTCTGTAATAACTAAATCAGCTATGCATTTGTAAACAACATATAACAAATTTAATGATCAATTACTTTGGAACAAATGCAAATACATAAGAGCTGGTGTGGTAAAGTGGGATGATATAAATATTTATAGGGGACTTAGTGTACTGACTGAGATCAGCTGTGAAGGTATCTGTATCTAATAGGTGTAGTGTTTTACAGATAACCTTACTTGCTACCACATTTATACCTCAGTCAGAATTTTTCTGGAATATTGTGATGACTACGTTAAATGTCTAGGGTATGTATATGATGAAGTGTAAGTCACAACAACAACAGACAGATAAACAATTTAATTTATTCCACAACACTTTACAACACTGTGACACTCACACACATTTAACACTCTATAAGACTATCTTAAATGAGTCACTGGTAAAGTTTCAAATATATATGTATTAATTACTTTCACTAATATATATCCTGATTCAACTACAAAGTGAACCAGGAATCACAATCAAATGTAATCACAATTTATATGTACATAATTTATAAATATGAACCTAGTAGTGACATATTTTATTAATATTATCCTATGTGTGTCAGTTGTGTAGTAGTACTATGAGGTAATACTGGTGTTGGTTTTCAAGCTATGTTGTTATTTGTCATCATGACTTCAAGTGTTTGTTTATCTTGGAAATAGTATGGGGAAAAGTTCACAGTTCCTATCAATTTACACAATGTATTTTCCCTCTGTTTTATTATACTGTTAATTTTTGAGGGGGACACATAATGTTGAGCTCCTCTGGCCAACGAAGCTTATCTTTCGTGTTGGCGGCAGGAAAAGACTCCTCTGCTCGATAGCTTCCCTGTGTTCTGGAGACACCTCACTGGTCACTATCTGGACCCAGGAGTATGCTGTCAGCCTCTAGATCCAGCAAAGCTCAGACCAGGTGCTGCTCAATAACTTTAGGACCACGGTCCCTGAAACAAGAAGGTTGTACCTCCTATTTCAGAACTAATTTATAATCTATTTCCAGACTGAACACAATACATAACAAACACTGAGTTCAGAGCGGTAGGCCAACTGCTATCTTCATCTGAAACAATTTACACCAGTATACTCCTCCCTAATGGTTACTACGCCTCTGCAATTCCAGCATTAGTTCTTTCTAGTCAATAAGATAGGTGTCAGTGTACTGTTTGGCAATTCCATGCAGTTTTACTTTTCTCCGACACCTTCTGTTCAGGTTGGAGCAATATATAGGCTTTGCCTCATGTTCGCTACTGAACCACACACATATACAGACATAAATTATCAATTTGCATTCAATTTTCATTAAAAAGATATTGAATATATCAAGCTTACCACAATTCATGGAATAATACACAATTACGTTGACTGGCAATGAATAAGGCACAAAATCCGACCTGCCGCTGTCTCAGGCTTTTATTTAGAAAAATATAAGCTGAATCTCAACGCACTGTTGCTTTAGAAAGTTTATTTGAAAATGTGGTGCTGAACTGAGGCTTCTAATTGACTATATTGGCGGGTCTAACCAATCGTGCCATGTTTACACAAGCGTTTGAAAAAAAGTACCCTTCCTTCCGTCTCCCCTAACAACAAAATAGTATTTGTAGCCCGACTAATCGTGTTTAGCCTTACATTTACTGCGCTCCAATCAAATAGGATTTAACATGGGGACCTATTTCCCGTACAATGGTGGTTTCAAAATCTGCCACTGAGCGATTCTGATTTTGGTGTTGTCTGACACCCTCACTATTTCTTTTGGCTATAATTTGTTAATTCCTAGACTATTTGCGTAACACTTAACATATTATTTGTCAGCAAGTCCTAAGGAACCCAACTATATAAATTTTATGGGGCTAAGGGGCTGCGTTCAAAATATGCATTTTCTTCTACCTCCCGTTCACTTCGATCGATGTGGTGTCTGGGTACTGTCATGTTTTCAGACATAAAACAGTATAATGTCATATTCCCCAATAAGCATTTTTCAGGTTTTTAAACTGAACTCTCGTATGGGTAGTGTTTTTTTTTCACTGTCGATTTGAAAAAAAGTTAGTGCATGTGGCCTTACACGCGTGATGGCAGTAATTGTATAGCGAGACGCGTGTTAGTGTTGCATGCGTTCCAGCTTTCAGCCCTCCCTTCTCTCTATCCTAATTCCATCTGTCTTTCGTTTATGGTAACGTAGTATATAAAATGACATGAATGGAATATTAAATATAGGTCAGCTTGCGTATCTCAAGGTTTTTCTTAGAAATGCAGTACACGTTTTATCGTAGAAAGCGTGTATGCTGCAGTAGGCTTTTTCTATCAACGTGAAACGTTACAATTTGCAGACGAAGTAGAAAACAAGGGGGATTTCGAGTACAGTCATTGTGACAGCACTGTTCTTTACCATTCTTCTTTCCTTTTATTGAATTTATGTGTTAGGCTTTACATTTACCTGATAATTTATATATGTGGATTAGAATTTCTCACGACAGCTGGTGATTTCTAAAATGTAGGTGTCTTCATAGAAAATATATCGGCTTTAGAAAGCTTAAGGTATAGCGTTAACATTTCAGCTCAACATGAGATCCAGTCTGTTCAATGCATGGCTTCCTATGTGGCAGAAATTGTTTGCTGTCTCTTGTAACGTCAGTTTATGGAGCATTTTTGTTGTATTTCATTTAAATAAAACTAATTTTTCAATTGCTGCTATTGCCCCTTGTTTTGACAGTATTGCTACGAATATCAAATACATTCAAGTGAAGATGTAAAAATCTAAAATGAGGGAGTTATTATTAAATCACGTTGTTTATACAGGTTTCTTAGTGTCACCGTGGAGTTTGCCCAAGCATTGTTTATGCTTCTGGCAAGGTTATATGAACGCTTAAAGTATGTCACCGTAGGGTTTGCCCAGGCATTATAAATACATTGCCAAGGTTAGGTGAACGTTTAAAACAGTTCACAAGGAAGAAAATAGAGTGAGGATTAAAAATAAGACGAGTGTTCAGTAACTCGGTTCGCGTTAATAAAGCGTGAGTATTTTTTTCTAGTGAGTTGTAAGTCAAAGGTGCAACCAATGAGTTTAGCGAAAAACAAGTTAGGACAGCGAATCAGAGGTACGGGTTGAATCGTACGAGAGAACAGTGACCAGAGGTCATTGGGGCAGTCCGGTTTGAGAAACTGAAGAGGCAAGTTGTGTTTTGCCGTGCTCTCAAGTTTTGATTCTGTGGGTATACACAAGTTTTCTGAAGTCATATAGAAATAGTATAGGTTGTAGTAATATTCAGAAGATCAAATGATGCTGTGGTTAAGAATTAGCATAAGACTAGAGATATTCAGAGGACGTGCTAGTTCTAGACAGTAACAAGAGAAGATGAATAAGAGGTTTAGCAAAAACAGTGTGAATAGATAGTGTATTTCGTGAGAAATTCTGTGTATTGACAGTAAGTATAATTTACATTTATTATGAACAAGAACCACAGGTATTTATTGAAGATATTGCAGAAGTCACAAGATGAGAAGCTATACAGGTGGATAACTTGGTTGATTAAGTAAATAAGCTGATGGTCAAGCTTGCTACGACTATAGAAGTATAAAGGAATAAAGACTTATTTCAACGAGGAGAGTCATATTTTTCATGGTGGGCTCATGACAAATGAACTATTGCTTGTCGTTAGCAATAATTACGACAAGTAAGGGACTTGTAAACATTACGACTATAAAATTGCTCATGTGCTTTCAAATGTAAGTATATATTTATACCTCTGCATATATATCTAAGGTTTGACACTTGTATATAAATTATGTTAAGGTTACAGGTACAGTAATGGAGATAGACCTGACAAGATTAGTCAGAGGGAATAAAGTCATAAATATGTTGAGTTGGAGACACTGAGGAAAAAAAACAAGGAAAATAGAAGAAATTAAGTATACTCACCGTATCAGAGGAAGATACGTCGAGATTGATAATAAAGAATGAAAGCACTAACACCTTAAAATGGAAGTGTTGATATGAGTTATTGAGGTGCTTAGACAAATCAGGGGAAGATTTGAAGCACGGTAGAAATAAGCCAGTTAGATCTGATATGAATTGGTGAAAGAGGAGAATATGTATATACATGAGTCAGAAATTACGCCTAAGGCAATTATGATATAACTGTAAAGGAGTTCTATGCTGAATACCTTGCCTTGTTGAAAGAATTAATCATGTGTAAATAAACACTTTTGTTGGATACCACACAAGTTTGGCTCAATCTGTGAGAGTTGTTGTATGTGGGCTAAGTCCAGGTTAGAAACAAAATCCACTATACGAGATCAGTCACTATCAACAACAAAGAAGGAATAGAACGGGTCGAGGGTTGTAGAGAAGGACCATATCTCATCTAGGAATCACCATCTCTGGCGGTGATGGCCAGTACACCAGTTCCCCCATAAATAACTAGGAAGATAAATAAAAGAGATTTGTAACTTGATAGTAATATAACTAGGCCTGCCATCTGCCACCTAGTTATATAGCGCTGTGACACACGTTACTAATTGATGACGTAACCAGTCCTGTTACATTAGTGCTGGTGAGATAGGCGAGATGTGCTCACGTTGAACCTTGACAATGCAATCAGTGTTAAGTATGATTCTTCTCTACTCCAGTATTGGGGAAGATATATATATATATATATATATATATATATATATATATATATATATATATATATATATATATATATATATATATATATATATATATATATATTATTAAACTGCATGTAACAATTATGCATCAAGCAATCAATAACCTTTAGCTCCCCTAGGAGCATAGGCGTTCAACAGACACAAGTCAAGTTCTTTATCACGTGCCGGCAGCTCAAGTTCTTTCCAGGTCTTCCTCCCTTATTTGTTTAGAGCAGTGGTTCTCAACGTAGGCCATGCCATATTTCTAGGGAGCCGCAGTAAGATAATAAAGTTTTTGTTTTCCAACTAACTGCGACTTTGATGGGGACCACAGAGGTAAATTAGGCTCAGAAAGCAACAAACAAACAAAAGTGATGACCCCTGGTTTAGAGAACGAACGTTCCAGGTGCCAATCTTGGAGATTTTCCTAGACGAAAACAAGATTTGTTGGAATCTCATACTCTTTTCGGCTTTGTCTGGGTTGATTCATGAGCCTCTTTTCCAGCGAACCGTCTTCTGTCTTCGATGCTGAATTGACTTATATTCTTTAATTGATCTGTCCATGTTGTTTGTGCAAGTTTTTGTGAGTTTTTATTTTAATAGTGTGGGATAATTGGCCCCATGTCCAACCTTCCCTACTTGTTTTTCAATACATTGGAATGGTACGGTTTTACAATTATGTGGTTCCCTTTAGGGCCCCGGCAACACACAGTTGAGAAGGACGCCTAGAATTCTAACAAGTGCACATTTTACTCGTTAATCCTGGATTTAAAAGACTTGTGTAACAAACTGGAGTGTCAGCCTGAAACTACAGCAACTTGTTAATTTGTTAATTTGCTACAGTTCCTTTTTTGATGAATGCTAAATGCTTAATTTTCTTTTCTGTTAACAAGTTGTCAGGCAAAAGTAACGCGTTCACTTTGTGACCAACTTAAATGGCTATTTCATCGACTCTGGAGAAAAGTCCTTCTACATGTGTTACAGACCAACGTAAAATATTGTACGCATTTACGAATGCTGAAAACAGAGTAAATGAGTCGCTTCGTAATACCTATTTCTGACGGCATTCTGTTATCGATCTGTCTAGAGTGATCAATCATGATAAGTTACAACCGTGCCTGAATGAGCGTCAGACAGACTGGTGGGAATGTGCAGAATAGAATGGAGAGTATAAACATAACATGTGCGACACCAGACCGATTTTTCGAGCGTGTGAAACAGAATGTGAAATAAAAAACCAAACGATGTCCAGTAGGAAACATTTTCACGAAAGCGGAAAGAGTAGCAATCAAACGGAAAGACAGAGTAGTTTAGAGTAGTTGGTCCAACTTTATTAGCACGTCTGTCTTCTGGTAGCTAGTCAGTGTTGCCAATGGGCTGACTGTATTTGGTGCTCACGAATGCTCTTTTTTTTTTGGTTCTTGGTACACTTTGCCTCGGTTTGGCGAGACAGTCTGCGTTTAGTCTAGATACACGGTTCATTGGTTATATTATGGCGCATATTCAAGTATACAAGACTTTCTGGTCTGTTAGTTTACTGTTCCTTTTACTTTCTGCTAATTTAATATATTATATACTGTTTAAAAAAAGAAACGCAACATTATTGCAGGGGTAATGGACACCAAATTTCAAACTTGTACCAAAATTTTGTTTTACGGAATTAATGTTTCAATCTTGGCATGAAGAAACTTTCAGACTTTAACAATGAAATGATGTTCATTAAATTTGGTTTGGACTTTTATTCTTTGCGACTGAGGCCTCCGTTTCAGTAAGGTGTATGGCCTCCTCTGCTTTCTATCAGAGAACGACATCTCCTTGACATGGATCCGATTAGCCGTTGGATCTGTTGTTGTGGGATGGCTGCCCACTCTTCCCGCAGTGCAAGAGACAACTGTCGGAGATTGGCTGGAGCCACGTCTCGCTGGCGGAGTCGTCTGTCATGTTCACCCCATATGTGTTCTATGGGGTTCATGTCTGATAACATGGCTGGCCACGGAATGGTCTAGACGTTGTTGTCAGCGAGGAACTGGGTGGTGAGTTGTACCACATGATGTCGAGCGTTATCCTGCTGAAAATCGACCCTCGTGCAGTCAGAAGTGGAAGCACGTTAAGGACGAAGAATTTCAGCGACGTATCGTTGGGCATTCAGGCGTCCTTCAATTTGCACCAGGTCACTTCTTCCTCATGAAGTTGATCGCCCCCCACATCAGTACACCTCCGCCACCATGTGGAGGAGCCTTATCAATGCGTTTGTTCTGGGCGTAGCGCTCATGGACTGTGCGGTAAACTCTTCTCCGTCTATCGTGTCGCTGGAGCACAAAAAATGATTCATCACTAAACCAAACCCGTCTCCAGTCATTCCCAAACGGTCCATTGACGATGCTGGTTCGCCCACTACAGTCGGTTCTGGCGATGCCGGTCCGTAAGAACAGGACCTCTGTAGGGTCTTCTAGCCCAAAGACCAGAGTCGTGCAACCGGTTCCTGACCGTATGATCTGAAATTCGACGAGCTGCTGACATTGACTGGACTGTGGAGGACGCAGATGCAAGTCGATTCCTGAGGTGACGCCGCCGTATGAAGCGGTCTTCGGCAGGAGTTGTGACTCTGGGTCTTCCACTGCGCGGCCGGTCTGCCACTGAGCCAGTTTCTTTAAATCGCCTCCAAAGGCGACTAATGTTGCTTCTAACCACATTAAATTGTTTGGCCACTACACTTTGTGACTGTCCAGTCTGTAAACGTCCAATGATGATGAGTCGTTGTTCTGTAGTGAGATGAGCCATACTTGCGCATTGAATTTTCAACTGAATTTATTCGAGGAGCGTCAATCTTTTATAGGCATTAAATAATATGGTCAGAGAGTTTTGTGTTCAGTAAGTTTCACGGGGTTCTCATGAACCGGTCACGAGTTATTGTCAAAAATGTTGTTTTGACCTTGACCTCTTTCATGACCTCACGAATCATGAGGTGAGTACAATTCAGGTAACCACGAGAAGTTAATGACCAGGTGAATACAGTCGATAGGTTGACTGATGTCCAATCAGCGAATATCTTTTATAAAAGTAACACCAACAAAGTTGCGTTTCTTTGTTTGAACGGTATATGTACACGACCTATAAAATCCATTGGCAGACAAAAGCAGGTGTAAACTGCCAGGACAAATAACAGGCTGATCATAAATTTATTCATCACCGTGTAGCTGTCAAAGGAACATTGCCCTTCAACAAACATATGCTTAGTTCTCATACACCGTACCATCAGCACAAGGTCTATCCGTGTCTTCCTCGTCCTTGTCGAGCAAAGTAGATGCAGACGAGCAAGATAAATAATGGAATGAATTCTACAGAGAACAGCAGGTATTGAAGGTCAAGGCCAATACAGAGAAGTTGATGACAGCAAAGACTAACATTAAACGTGGTCTTTTTTTTTCTTCAGTGTATATTTTCAGATCCTATTGCTAATAAAAGCGAGTTGCCATTTTCAGGGTTTATTATTAACCAGTACTGCGCTAGCGTTGACAAAGTTTCCATTTTTTGAAATGGCAATTGCACTATAATATAACCGAATGACTTCTGCTTATGACTGAAAGCGGTCAAAATCACCTAACCGTTAGCTACACATTGAAGTGGTGAAACGGCTTACGTGACCTAAAAAGTTTCCTTAAGTACAACTCTTCGAAGTGTTCGAACGGTCTGCGTGCATATTTTGATCGTAGTAGCAATACCGACCCAGATCCTTGTGCTCCTGGTATGTTCAACCACTTAAGTTAGATTATTCAATGACAGACCAGACTCAGAGCGTGAAGCAGTCCTGCGTGTTAAGGTGTGAAGTAAGGAATGTTTTGTGTATAAAAAGTGTATTTGAAAGTAGTTTAAAAACATCAGAGAAATGTTAATTCGCCTAAGACACCAGAGAAATATTAGTTATTATAGACCATAAAAATGCTATTTTCAATATATCAGATAAAGACTACATTTTTCTAACAAATGTTAGAAATAGAAGGAAACGTTTTTCTGATACACCACAGAAATACTAATTTTAGACATTACAGAAATACTACTCTTTCTTATACACCACAGACATTTCTTTCTTTTTTTTCAAATCACACGGTACAGAAATAGTTCATTGATTCATGACAAAAATACTACTTTTTCAGATAAACCTCAAGAGAATACTAACATTATAATATATCTTATCAGAAATCATGCGGGAGCCGCGCTGGTGTAATGGCTTCGGCGTTGTACTGGCGACCAGGTGTTCATGGTTCAAACCCGGGCGTGGGCGTTTGAAGAAATGTTTACGGCCGGAAATTTGACTGAATAGCCTGAACGGCTCCTGTGATAAACCCTCTGTGGATGGGAAGGAGCGAAGCTCCTGACCGGGTTGGAAGGAAAGTCCTCAGGTTCCCCAGCCTCGCAATGACATGTCATTGGGCCGAAGGGCTGAAAGCCCAAGTGCCGCTGGTTAAGGAAAAAAAAAAAAAAAAAAAAAAAAAAAAAAAAAAAAAAAAAAAAAAAAAAAAAAAAAAATCAGAAATCATAATTCCTTATATACTCATGTAATGCACGTGTTGCTATTTTAATGTTTTTTGTTTTTTGTTTTCAAAGAGACATGAGGTTCAAAGATGTGTGCAAGAGAGACATGACATGAATCCAACCTGGGAGGACGAAGCTGCTGATCGCACCAAGTGGCGGTACTCTCTAAGGCGCCACCTCAGATTGGGCGAAAAGAAGCTCTCACGGCATGCAGAAGTGAGGAGAAAACGCCGGAAGGAACACCAAGAAAAAAAACAGCTGAGGGCTGTCACCTCAGGGGCGTATTCATTTAGTCAGTTATGACTAAAGGGGCTATTATTGTTATTATGTTTTCAAAGGTATGCACGATATGTGTTTTGGTACTAACATGTCAGTAACCCAAGTTATTGTGACAACTATAATGGTTTGGGCTGTTGGAGTTGTATTTGAGTGTCGGAGTCATGGAGTCGGTAGTTTAGTGTGGAGTCCGAGTTTCATTGAGAGTCGGTTACAAACTCCCCGACTCGTATAAAATATGTTTTAATACCCGAATCTCGATGATAAAATCATTATGTTTCTCAAGAAATTGGGATTATTTTTTTAACCCCTTTTCGCAGAAGCTGGAGTCATCCTTACTGAAGTACTGGAGTCGGAGTCAGAGTCAGAGTCAATAAATGAATGAGTCAGTCAAAGTCAAACAAAATGTAGAGCATCCAGGTAACAAATAAAATGATGCATACTACCAGCTCAACAGAAGAGAATAAATGGTAATCTTCAGACTCCCCACTGGCCACAACAGATTGAGATACCATCTATTCAACAAGCCAAAGATATGAACTACCGATCAGTGTAACTTATGCACTGATAAAATAACTGCTGAAGATCTTCTTCAAAGTTGCCCAACAAATGCGGAACAGAGAATCGCATATGGCCGACACCAGTACCATTCATGGAAAAGCTCTACGGAGATTCAAATAGCCTCAAACTGACGACTGATTTCTTTGAAAACATTCATGTGGACGTCTAAGAATGTACGAAGAAGGAGAAGAAGAAGAAGAAGAAGAAGAAGAAGAAGAAGAAGAAGAAGAAGAAGAAAAAGAAAAAGAAGAATTCGTTTTTTTTCATTTCAATTACAAGGGAATTTGCCAATCAGAAAAATCTGTGGGAACGTGTATCCAACCACGTGTGATGGAGTTCATGTTTGACATACATAGCTTGCCCTCGTCTGTCAGGGCCATACGGATTTGTATAACATTTGTAGCCTGGGCAATTAATAAATTAATAATAAAGATAAACAGTTATTAACACTCAAAACCTTCAAACACTAAAACGAATATAGTGTAAATATTCAAGAGGAAAAGCAACAAATTATGATGTACATCACAATAAATCCAATCAAGAGTAAATAAAATTATTTAAACAAATTACAAAAGATAAATTAAGTTATAATTAATATCTTAACGGTAACTGAAAATTTTTAAAAAGATAGTGTATCTGCCTAGATGGTAGATAAGCAAAGTCAAATTTAGCTGCTCTGATGCCATACCGTTCTCCTGTCATTTCAATTAACTAAAAAATAAAAGGAAAGTTTGAAGGTTTTTATCTTTCAGACATGACGCTATTCAGCGCTGTTGAATGGATAAGTTTCGCCACGATAGTCATAATTTTCCATCAAGAAACGTCTAAGAAATGTACACAATTTCCGATATTCATAACACGTCAGCGAAATAAGACGACTGAGGGGCAGGGTCTTAGAACATTTGCTTCTATAAGGAAAGTTACTAAGTTTAAGACCAAGAAGCGTCATGAACCAGTCTACCATTCTAAAAATGGATACCCGACTCTGCTTGTAAGTTAGAGAAAGTAAAGGCAGCGAGAAAGGGAACCGGTCACCCCACGGCATAAAACTGACTGAAACTTAATCAATAAATATTTATCACGAGTACCTGTAACACATCTTTAAGTTTATTTATTGACCAAAACTTAGTAGGGAGGAGTCTCTAACACTTCACTTCGCTACGGCACTATCTGTTACGGGACCACTTGTACTTTAATAAGACGGCATGCTCCCATCTTTGAATATTCGCACAAACATTATTTTAAAAGTACTTAAAGTACCTAGTCGTATCAGAGACCTGGTCCCGATTGGTGTTTTATTTGTATTCTTCACTCGTGTACATGACCTCTCGTGTACATGACCTCTCGTGTACATGACCTCTCGTGTACATGACCTCAGGTAGTTCCCGGGGGTCTCTGAAGAGACAAGGAAAGAACAGAACTACTTCTCCTACAAACATCGAATGAGGAAACTATTATTAGACTTTGTACGGTGCTGGCAACTTCATGGTGGAAAACTAGTTAGCATTGGAACTACTGCAGCAAGAGCATGGGAATACTTGGTGCAGATATGTTTCCTGCAAGGGTACAAGCTCCAACATGCTCCATAAAGAGTGAAAAGGAAAATGTTGATAGTGCTATGCCAACTCACGAATTCACTTATAGCCAGGTGCTCATTGTCAGGTAATAATTTATTAATGAGAGAAGGAAGGTGTACTCGAGCAGGTAAATGATATATTTGCTTTTGGCCTGTTATTTGTTTTGTCATTTGTAAATAAAGTTAATCCTTGCTGAACTTTGCTACACGTCACAATTGTCTAACAGATTCTACTGTGGGTCACGTTTAGTAATATTGTAACATCTTCAGTATTAAAAACGCAATAAAGTACTACTATCACATCAAACATCACATCTCACTACAAAAACCATCATTAGGTTTAAAAAAAAAATTTAAAAAAAATTGGATCAGGTTTTTAGTTAGCAGCACACAGTTAATCTCACGTTAATGACTGTTAGGCGTGAGCATGTATACCAAAAGACTTCAGCGAATATGACCAAGTCATCAAAAACAAGTAATTCAACCTGGCAATGGATAGAACTCTTGATAGCATTACAAGCTAGCCGTTGGTTGAAATCCCCAGGGTAAGAGGGGTATAAGAAGACTGAAACCCACATACAGAAAAGTACTAGAGACAGAAATTGAAGGTAGAAATAAGACATGGAAAAACCTAGAGTGAATGGCACATGACAGGACAACCTGTCCTAATTTATTAAATGGGTTTTTCTTCTTCTTGGAGAACTGAGAAGTAATGGATAAATGAGAAATAGTTTGCACAGATTTTTAAAGTGTTTTAAACAACAGAAACATTTTGTGAGCACACGTTGTAAAACCTGGCAATCACTGACATCACTGGCCAGGGTTTGATGTCACTGTTTATGAAAGGAGAACTGTTGCCTAGTTACTGGTAACCATGGCTACATTTGTTTTGTATTAAACATAGCGATCTGATAATAGCATAATGTGTGGAATAAAAACCAAAAATATTCCGAATGTTTATTTAGCTGGATCGGTTGCACATGACAACATTAAAATTATCATATTTATATTTGTTCCGTACGTTGTGAGGGAAGGAGAGTATGTAGTATTATTTTCATAGGAATGTAAGGTTGTCCGGATGGTTCTAAAAATGTGAAAGAGTCTAATGAGTAGAATATTATTAACGAACTAATACCACCAGCGCCTGAAACAATTTATTGTTACGAAAAACAAAGAAGTAGTGCTTATAAGTGTCGTAGATTTTATTGAGACAAGTTGAAGATGTTTAAAGTCCCGTCTGAGTAGAGGTGATAATGGTAAACTATGTGAGAATAAGGGGTAAGAAATAGCTTTACTTTTCACAAGGGTGAGAGTGTAAGAGAAAGGACAGTTTCTGGATTGAGTAATTGCTCTAATCCAGCCTATCTCATGACAATATTTAACTAGACTCACTTTCTCTCCTGGTACATATATATCAGTTACACTTCACTTACATATACACAATTATGTGACATAATACGTACAGACGTGAACCAAGCTATGGATAACATATACTGGGCAGGGGTTTTGACCAACACGATAACTTAAGGTTTATTATGTTTATTATTTTAAAAAAAATCACAAGACAATATTATCTATCAGAACGTATATTGTTTACAGACATAAAAACGCAAGAAAAATTATTAACCCAATAGGCCCTCCTCTATTGTAAAGGTATCCCAAAGTAGATCCAGACAGAGGTAGTTAACCCAAAAGATTACAGTTAAAAATAATATATATATAGAGAGAGAGATAGACGATAAAGTAAAAGAACCAAGTCTTTAGTTAATCTATCCTGAAACAAAGAAGACAGGAAATGATATAACAGTATTTGCGAACCCGGAAAAACTGAAGTGAGTATAATGATTATACAAAATATGAAATATTTATTTCTCTTTCTTACAATCTGTCAGTCTGTGGCCACACGCTCTCACACTTACCTACTACTCTTGAACATATCTGTGTATCTTTGACATATTTTAGGGTGGTACTATCCAAGGGACCCCAGTTCCTCCAAGAATGATTATTTTTTCCTAATGGGGAACGTCAGCTTAAATAGTGCTAATTTTATGTGTCAAAAGTTCACGTCAGGTAGTGCAGGTAAAATATATATATCAAAATGTTCACCATGGGCAGCACACAGCAGTCCGATATTTAAGAAAGATGTCTGGTGGGTACACTGTTAGAAAACCAATAAGGATAAGCAAAGGATCTCCTATCTGTTTTTATCTCTCACTCTGGGGTTGGTTGCCGGTTATGGACCCAAGTATTCCTTTTTCAGGATAAATCCACTTGAGAAAAGAAAAAAATATGATAGTCAATATTCTGGAAACAAATGTTTATATATATAGATATTTGTCCACCACAGGCGGATCAGATTTGCTAAGAACAATCTGGGTAATTTCTTGTCCAGTTCTGATTTTTATTCTTTAAATGTTTATATGTGGGTACTCTCTCTCTCTGTAAGAAAACCAAGAGAACCGCACAGATCCAAATCTAGGACCCAATAATATTTTAAGAATGTTTCTGGAGCTATTCAGACCGCTAGATCGCAGGGCTGATCGCCTAGATGTAGAAAAGAACAAAATTTTAACAACGATATCATTATTATATTCTACACTCGTTAGGTAAGACCTCTTCATATTAAATTATATTTAAAACCCACAAAGAGTCTAGCTAATATTATCGCGCTTTAACACGAGATATAAACTCTAGTAATTCACAAAATTACGCATGATGAATAAAAGTATATTTATCTCAAATTATCAGTCGCCTAGCGTATATTAATTAAAAGCGTCTCTTACTGGGGGAATAACAAGAAATTAAATTTACTTATTACTAAGTTATTTAATATGCTTATTTAATAAACACACTTTAACACGCTAAGACACTCAAAATTCTAATATATATTATGATTACCGCCACGCAAGGACAAATTGACACTCTCCACGAATCGAAAAGGAATTATCTCTATATAAAACTCAAAGATTCGCGCTAGCAGATGTCACAATTCTTGGGGCAGACTGATAATTATTTTTTCTAAAACTGCGCATATATACTGAATCAGCCCGATGTCCCCATGTCTTGCAAAACACACCTGGAGCAAATTCAGTCAATTCTATTATCAGGCGTTAAACAGAGGTTTCAAACCTCGGCTTCTGACATCGTAACTTGATCGCCGGTACTCCGCCTCCTGACGGAATGTCAGTAAGAGATACCGAAAATAGTTTTATTTAAATAGCCAGCAAGCGTGGGAATGACTCGAGTTGTTTAGTTGTAATTAAAGAGAGGTTTAGTTGTAATTAAAGAGAGGCTCGATTTTCATCGTCACAATAACACAATATAGATGACTAGTAACATCGTTAAATGAATAATTCTGCATTATTTAAATATATATATATATATATATATATATATATATATATATATATATATATATATATATATATATATATATATATATATATATATATATATATATATATATTAGGGTAGGGTTTGATTTTTAAAATCTTAATCGACTAATCGAATTTATTTAATCGAAGATTAATCGATTAATGTATACCAATTTCATAAAGTATAAAAAAATCATAAATAACATTTTGTTAAATCACCAATGCCTTTATTTATGTTACTTGTAAGGCAACACCGTTTTAAAACATATTAAAAGTTAAAACCAAACAATTAATTATTATTGCTCATACTTGCCAAATTTCATATCACAAACCTCTATCTAACATAGCAAATGCTCTCGCACTTAAACAAAAATTATAAAAATTGTTAAAAATGGAATAATGGAATGAAATTTGTTTTATCGATTAAGGGACGGAAAAAAATAACCGAGGAATCGATTAATTAATCGTTAACGATCCCAGCCCTAATATATATAGAACCACTACTACATAGAACCACCACTGGAGCTGTGCCCTTGCTGGAAGCCCGTACCCAAGCCTGCATGTGCTGCCACTGTAGTTTTTCATTAGCAATGTATCTTACATACACAATCTCATGTTAGACGCCTCCTACGACATGTCCTTACCGAGCAGCGGGTCGATTCATTGTCTCACTGAGACACCAGGGAACTTGACAGGAGCTTATTATTATGTACCAACGTATATATTGGCTCCGTGTGGTGCCCAGGAGATCTTTGACGCATGAGTCAAATAAAGAATAGGACAACTGCGCTGGCAACCTCATCATGTCAAACAACAGGCTACATACACCAACACTGTAAGAGCGTATAAATGATTCATGAAGGTTTCCTGCAAGGGGACAGCTGCTGTTATGGCTCCATGCTCAATAAGGAGCGACACTGGAAATAATGTTTGATAATGATGAAAATGATGATGATGAACTGTATATCGCAGATATTGCGTTAGAAATGATATACAAGCTGTCTTATCAACAAGCAACTAAAGCTTTTTATCCCTTCATTGCGACATGCAACAACGAAAACCTTCTTTCAACACTCGTCATGCCCTCGGCTTTGACAGGTCTGGAGACGCGTGAAGGCGTCAGGTTGAGCGCCAGTTAAACTGGAAGCTATCTTAAGAGTAATAATCCTACAAGCAGCAAGACAATGCCAGAGCAAGAATGACATTGTTGCTGGGATATGTGACTGATAAGTAACAGGTGAACGCAGGAAGAGGTTTTCGAAACAGGAGACGACGCTAAGAATAGCTAAGCCAGAATGAATATACCGCATTCTGAGTGAATGAGAAAGTAGAAAGTGGTCTTTCGAGAGAGTAGATTTGTGACGGTATTGCCTCTCCTGTTTTGCAGTAGTGGTCCAACAGTGGCCAAAACTCGGTGACGGTATTGCCTCCCCTGCTTTGCAGTAGTGGTCCAACAGTGGCCAAAACTCAAGAATATCTAACATGGGCTTCAAAGGTATCTACCTTCGCACAAGATCACTCTTGGCAGATATGTAAATAGAAGAAACAAAACGCTTCTATCTCCAGGGAGTCTTCACAAGATATTCAGAATAAGCGACAACAATACTGCTTTGAAAATGTAAGTATTATACTTAGAATGTACATCATTTCTTTCATCTTTCCCTCCCTGCTCCATAGGGAACCTGGAACTACTTTATGCTTTTAGTTCTCGTTACGAAACTATCAATAAAACAATCACCAGCCCGTGCAGTGGTGGTTCATGAATCATCATTCTATTCGCTGAGGTTGCCAGCCTCAAAATACTTTGACATCCACAAGCGAGTTTCACATATTAAAATTCACATGGTAATGTATACATATATGTATGTTAGTTCACATGTTAGTAATAAATATGAAATGTAAATCACAACTTACGCCAATCCTGACTCACAGACGTTTTGCTCAGATGAATAAAAGAGACTTGAATTGGCCTCTTACACGCGTCTGGGGTGTCGTTAATTTAATAAGTTCCCTCTCTGACTTCGTGTGTGGTCCTTCAGTTTCCTCAGTCCCTGTTTCCTTATTTAAAATGTTAGAGATTTCCTGGGCTATATTGTAAGTACTTACTTACTTACTTAGTCGTTCCCCTTCTACCGTGAGGTGTAGAGGTTTGGAAGAGAGAGCGCCAGACTATCCTATCGGCTGTCTTCCTCCTGGCCTGGTTCCATTCTAGTCCTCGGTCCTTCAAAAATTGTCTAATGTTGTCCTCCCAGCGGACTCTGGGTCGTCCTGGGGATCTGGATCGCTGGCTCTTTGTTTCCCATGCTTGTCGTGGTAGCCGATCTTCTCCCATTCTGCAGACATGGCCAAACCATCTTAGTTGGGACTGTTCTACTTGGGTCTGCAGGGGATGGGATTTTAGGCCTTGACGTATCGTCTGGTTCCGGACCATGTCTCTTCTTGTTACTTCAACCACCTTCCTCAGATACCTCATTTCTGAGGTTTGGATCTGGCTTTTGTGGGTTGTAGTCATTGCCCATGACTCGCATCCATATGTGTAGTGGGTTTGATGGTATTGTATGATGGTGATGGTACTAAGTGTGATGCATGAGGTCAGCTGTGAAGGCTCCTGAGATAAAATGTAGCTGTGAATTGTCAGAAGGCCCTTCTTGCTACCACTACGACCTCACACTTATCTTTTTTTTACTAATGAATGTGGCTACGTTAAATGTCTAGGGTAATGATATGTACTGTGGTGTGGTAGTTTACAGACACACACACAGATATTTACTCAGTCTAATAATATTAACAAATGTAATAATACACTGAACTAACTCAAGTGTGTAAAATTTGGATAATAATTTTCTTACATTTATTTATTCTGGACCAAGTTTTATTTTGGCCAGAACATATGAAAGGTTTAGAAATTATGAAAGAAGTGCATGAATATTACATAATAAATGCAAGGTGTGTACATATGTATGTTACTAGAATAGTTAGTATTATTAATGTTTATAGTAGTAATCTATTTGGGAGAACATTTAATGGTTGTGCTGTTGGGGTGACCTCATCACTCCCGGTCTATAGTGACTACACATTGTCCAGTTATTAGATGGAATTTTATGGGTGTGTTAGCAAATAAGTTGAGTTGGTGAATTCTCAGCAGACCAGAAGCTCACGTAACTTTGAAGATGTAGCTCTGGTGCTGAGATCTGGTGGCCCCACCTCTCCGTGCTTGGGGGCAATATAAGAAGTATGGTGGCCCCACCTCTCCGTGCTTGGGGGCTATAATAGGCTGCTCTGACCAAATGTACTGCACGGATCCACTTTAGTAAAATTCAACCACTCATTTGACACCGCCTTGGTGCCAACTGAAACTCACAGCTCTGCAATCAAAGTTTTAGTTATGTGTCAAAATTCCATTCTCTAACCATGTCTGGACACAACACTACACAACAACAACACCATATAGACGGGTCAGATCTCTCTGACCATACAGCACATTTTACCATGTTGGTTTCACATCGGAGAAGTTCTCCCAGACTACAGATTCTGAAATATGTTCATTAATTTATGTAGTGGTGTTGATGGTATTGTATGATGGTGATATTACTAAATGTAATTGTATGAGGCCAGCTGTGAAGGCTCCTGAGATAAAATGTAGTTGAGAATTGTCAGAAGGCCTTTCTTGCTACCACTACGACCTCACACTTAATTTTTTTTTAATGAATGTGGCTACGTAAAGTGTCTAGGGTTATGATATGTAGTGTGGTGTAATAGGTTATAGATATACCCACAGATATTTAACAAGACTAATAATATTAATAAATGTTAAAATACACTGAACTAACTCACGTGTGTAAAATTTTTTGATAAAATTATATTACATTTATTGTGTTCTGGATCAATTTTTTAGGTTGACCAGAACTTAAAAGGATTTAGAGATTATGAAAGAAATGCATGGAATATTATATCATAAATGCAATAGTGTACATATATATGTACTATACTAGTTAGTTTTATTAAAATGTTCTAGTAGTCATCTACTTGGGAGGATAGTTAATGTTTGTGCTGTTGGGGTGGCCTCATCACACCTGTCTATATTGACTACACAGTGTCCAGAAAATGGTGGGAATTTTTATGGGGGTATTAGTAACTACATAGCGTTGGTGAATGTCCAGCAGACCAGAGGCTCACTCATCTTGTAGTTGTAGCTCTGGTGCTGAAATCAGGTGGTCCCACCTCTCCGTGCTGGCGGGCAATAATGGTGGTCTCTGTCACAAGTACTGCACAGATACACTCGAGTAAAGTCACCAACTGAATAGACACTGCTTTGTTGACAACAGAAACTCACAGCTCTGCAATCAAAGTATGGGCCATGTGTCAAAATCTATTCTCTACCCACGTCTGGACACAACACTGACACACCAACCACATCATACAGACAGGTCAGATCTCTCTGACCAAACAGCACATTTACCATGGTGGTTTTACATCAGATAGATCCTCCCAGACTATAGATTCTGAAAAATATTTATTAGTTTTCTGCCCTAAAAGAGGATAGGTAATATGTTTCATTATTCTCAACACTTGATCTGTCTTGCCTAACCCTTGCTGGAGTTTATGTATATTGTTGGTCCCTAGACCCTGACTTGGGCGGGGGGTCTAGAGCAAATCCCTACTTGTTTGTAAGGCTAGATTTCGATATGGCAGTATCAAATCACTCAAACATGAAACAATATTCAAAATATATAAAGAAATAATTTCAATCTTACCAGATTATGAATAAATAACACAGAATTGCTAGCAAAACTCAGCTGAGCTGCTGGCTATAGTATGGCGTCCCTAAACTTCTTTCACTTTCTTTCATATGGAAATCACCACACTTTAAAATCTGTGTCTATCACTGAACAACTATTGAGAAATGACCCCAAATCCGCGTCTAAGCGCCGACAATATGCTTGTCTGTGGCCAATCACTGCCTAGGTTTTTTTGAATTTCAAATTTCCTACACTAAAGTCATTTCAGTCATGCTTCGGTCAAGTATGGATGTTTATCTGTTAGTCTGTCCGTCTCTACTTGCGTTTCTACAAAAATGTACTTGATTTTTGAACCAACCTTTCTCTCCCCTCCAAAATTTTGTCGTTAAAAGTTATATTTAGACACAGCCACCACAATATCCCGTCTCTTCCATACTAAGTAGATTTGAACACCTGCGTCTCGAGGTCGTGTTTTTTTGTGCAATTAGCGACACTTTTAGATTCAATACAGTCTGTCGATGATGTGAACAACACTGTCTTTTGTCATTATCTTCAATATTATCTATCCGTCTGTAAAATTAAGAACATATTAGTTCACTGCTCAGAATGGGCCATCCGGCCAGCTAATTTTTATATTCCTAACATTAATATTAAGAAAAAAGTACTTTTTAAATTTTGTAATATTCCAAACATCTGCGTTTTAGCCGCTGAATTCAAATCAAGGGCTTGGTATTGCAAAAGCGTCCAATAAATGACTGTGGCGTAACATATCTATGGTCCCTTCTGTCGAGTTGCTTACTTTTTATGTCAACTTGGGAAACGTGACTTTTCTCCGTTTCCCCCCCCAATTGCGTCTCCTTAGCCTTTCTAGTCTCACGCAATCTTTCCAGTCATATTTTTTTCTTTTTATCCGCCGTTCCCCTCCTGTCTAGCGAGTCAATTTTTATGGAGGGTGATGACCCGCGGTCTGGGCGATCATGTACATCAGCAGCCTACGCATTATGTTTTTATCCTTAAATGTTATCTTTGGAGGTATTTTACCGTTGTATCTCTGTCAATTTCACTACACATCTCCCCACTTGAAAACATGCCTATGGCAAGTTCCAAAACCAGCGATACACATAGGTAAAATTACTCCTCACGTCTGCCACTACTCTAATTTTGATCACAGGGGTGCCGACTGAGGAAATCTGCACCGACATTCAATTTGCCTGGGATATATTGGATACTAAACTGATAAGGTTGAAGCAACAAAGACCACCTCAGCAATCTTGCGTTTTCATGCTTAGCCTGAGACAAGAACACGAGAGGCTGATGGTCCGTCTCCACCACAAAAGTCCTACCATACAGATAGATTTGAAACTTCTTTATTGCCCAGATTAATGCTAAACATTCTTTTTCGCTTGTGGAGTATCCTTGTTCCGCCTTATTCAATTTGCGGCTTGCATAAGCGACTGGTTTAAGTTCCCCATCAGGTGAAGCTGATCTTTGCAACAAAGCCCCTCCGAGTCCTACATTACTTGCATCGGTTCTTAAGACAAAGTCCTGTGTCAAATCAGGCAGTTTGAGAATAGGCTTGCTAGTGAGTTTTTTCCTTTAACTCTTGGAACGCTAGTTCACATTGTGCAGTCCAAATAATTTTATCTGGAAGTCCCTTGCGAGTCAGATCAGTCAGAGGAGCACATATAGCGTTAAAATTTTTGATGTATTTCTGATAAAATCCGCATAACGACACGAATGATCGCACGTCTTTTTTTGTTTGTGGCCTAGGTGCTCTCTGCAGTTTTTTCCAAGTTCTTAGGATCAGGGGTCATATTACCCTGATATACAGTGTGTCCCAAGAATTCCAACTCTTTGCATCCAATACAACATTTTGTTGGCCTAGCAGTTAAGTTCGCCTCCCGAAGTCTATCAAACAACATCTCCAGAGCTTCAATGTGTTCTTCAAATGTCTCTGTGGCGACGAGAATATCATCCATGAAATTCGTGATACATGGGTTATTCAGGGGATCCAACAATTTTCGCATCATCCTTGAAAACACACTCGGAGCATTTTTCAGTCCGAATGGTAGCATATTGAATTCATAATGTCCATCCGAAGTGCTAAAAGCCAAATAAGGTCTCACTTCAGGCTTCACTGGGATCTGGTAATAGCCTTTACTAAGATCCACCTTTGAAAAGTATTTTGCCTTGTTCAGTCTGGCAAATAACTGTTTTGTGTCTGGTAATGGATCCACTTGTCCTTCTGTGACAGCATTCAGTTTCCTGTAATCTATGCACAGTCTGTGTTCCCCAGACGGTTTCCTCAACAAAACGACACTAGAACTAAAAGATGATTCACTGTGCGAAATAATCCCCTCCTTCAACAAATACTCTATTTCTTCCTTCAATGCCTTCTCCTTCGCGAACGGAATAGAATAGGCTCTCATACAGATTGGGTTTGAGTCTACCAGTTTCATGTCATACTGTAACAAATTTGTATGGCCTGGTTTATCTGTTAATACATCTGTATGTTCCTCCAGAACCTGTTGAACTCTCTCCCTCTGGTTTTTAGTCAGGTGCTTACTGACTTTTACCTGTGCTGCTGTTTCACAAGGATGTAATGGGTATTCATGTGAGGTGAGTGGTTCTTTTTGCATCTGGGTTGCAATAGCCAAGGTCAATAAGGGGGTGCTTTCCTGGAGTGGTCTGTCCAGATACTTCTTTAACAGGTTTACATGATAAACTTTCTCCTTCCCCTTTTTGTCAATTTTATAGTTTGTTCTAGACACCTTCTCTAGAACCGTATATGGACCTTGCCAACCAATTTGTAATTTATTCTGGCTTCCGGGTAGTAGAAGCAGCACCTTCTCTCCGACTGCCAGTTCCCTGTCCTTTGCCTTCCTATTAAAATATGCTGCATGTTTCTTCCTGGCTTGTTTCAAATTATCATTAGCCAGTTTCCATCCAGCTTTCAAACGAGTGGTCAGTTCGTTCACATATTGATACGATGAGGTAACAGTCTCTTCCGCCTTCTCATCTGTCCAGGTCCTTAATAAAGCTTCTAAAGGACCTTTTATTGGCCTCCCAAATAGCAGAGTTGCGGGAGCCATCCCGGTTGAACTATGTGGTACCTCCCGGTACGCAAACAATGCGGCGGGCAGGAATTGATCCCACAGATCCGGTTTTTCGTGTGCCAGCTTTCTCAGGATAGAAATGAGAGTCCCGTTGAACCTCTCTACCTGGCCGTTCCCTTGTGGATGGTACGGACTACAATGAAAGTGTCTGGCTTGAAATAGTTTAAAAACTTCTTCCGTTAGTTTCCCCTTGAACTGAGAACCATTATCCGTCAAGATTTGATGCGGGAATCCTAATCGGGTAAATATTGTAAGTAGTGCCTCTGCTACATGTTTTGAATCAATTGATGGCAGGGCTACCGCCTCTCCCCACATAGAACAAGTGTCCACCAGAGTAAGGATGTAACTGTTCCTCCTCTTGGTCCGAGTGAGAGGTCCTACAATATCCACTGCAACCCTCTCAAAAGGTGTTCCCACTATGGGCATTTCCCCTAGAGTTGCAGGAGCAGTCCAGTGCTTTGGAGCTACCCTTTGACATTCTGGGCAGGATTTGACATATCTTTTTTATATCCTCCGTTATCCCTGGCCAGAAGTAATGACAAGCTATACGCTGTCCTGTGGCGCTGATCCCCATGTGACCACTGAAGGGAATCGCATGCCCGAGTTCCATCACTTTATCTCTATATGAAGTGGGAAGAACCAGCTGGTTATGACCATTTGTTCCAGTTCCGGCCTTCCTGTATAAGAGTTTGTTCTTCATGAAATATTCCCCCTTGCTCGGAGGTGTGTGGCATTTGGGCAATTTTTTTAAAACATGGCTTGAGTGTCCTATCCTCAGCCTGCGCCTTCCTCATCTCCTCTGGATGAGCATTTATAGGTTCACCTTCTTCCTCCTTCTTCTGTGACCTGGTCTGCACTGTCGCCATGATCACAGGTTTCTCGGGTTTCCCCAAGAAGACGTATCTACACCCCAATATCAGAGGGTAGATTGGTTCATCTATCACTGCTGCTCTGATTTCTCCTTCCACATAGCGAGTTTTCACCGTTATCCTTGCGATGGGAAGTGTCATGAGTGGTATGTCCTTAGTCGCCCCTTGTATTTCCACTGTTTCTGTGGTATACTGACTTGGGTCCACTAGGCTAGACTTCACAACTGAATCATAATCCAAACCTGTATCATAAAGGCACCTTATGGTGACCCCATTACAAATAACATCCTCACAAACTGGGGGGTGATAAGGTTCCTGTTGTCCATTAGGATTAACCTTTAATCTTCGCGTCCCCGACTTCATTGCAGCAATGTTTGAAGGTTTCCTTCTACAAAATTCGGTGTTATGGTTATCCTTCTTGCACCATTTACACCATCTTTTTCCTTGGTTCAACGGTTTTCTTTCATTGAACTTTTGGTCATTGAACTGTGAGTTTCTGTCGCGATAGTCATTTCTTGGCCGCTCAAAGTTTGTCCTACCTTTATTTCCCTGCTCTCTATTATCAAATTTATTAAATTGCTGTGGAGCTTTAAAATTGTCTATGTGCTTCTTTTTAGCACCACTTACCTCTGCCTGGGCTGCCTGATACCTCTCAGCAACATTTAAAATTTCCCCCAACTTCTCTGCACCTTGTTCCATGAGAAATTTTCTCATGTCTGGAGCCATGGACTCTCTCAATTGCTCAATCATGATCATTTCTTTAAGATCTTGGGTCTTCCCCAGAGCCGTCCATTTCTCCAAATAGGTTTCTAGTCTAGCAGAGAATTGGTGGTATGTCTCCCCAGACAACAGTTTGGCATTTCTAAATTTCTTACGATAAAATTCACCATTCTTCTCGTACCTTAATAACAAAGCCTGCTTTAACATGTCATAATTGTCTTGGTCTTCCCTGTTCATTTTGGCAAATACTTCATAAGAAGTACCTCTCAATCCTTGTGATAGCTTTAAGCTCCACCTCTCTCTCTCTCTAACCCATATGTAGTAGCTAATAACTCAAAACGTCCTAGGTACCCCTCTATGTCATCGTCTTTTTCAACAAAATGGTCTAAATGAAACCCCATAGCTGAGTTTGAGGCTCCCAGACTGGGCGTAGCATCCGAGGCAAAAGGGCTGGCACCATTTTCAGGAGCCTGGCCTTGTAATTCCAGCTCCCTTAGTCGTAATTCGTGCTCCCTTTGCAACCTTCTATCTTCTGCCTCCCTTTCGGCAGTCAACCTTTTTTCTTCTGCCTCCCTTTGCTGTCGTTTTTCTTCTGCCTCAATTTGCAGCCTCTTAGTCTCAGCCTCTAACTTCTTCTCTTCAACCAACCTGTCAGACTCCAATTTTCTTTCAGCCTCTTTTTCTAATCTCCTTTCTTCCCGTTCAATATATTTATCACATTCAGCCGTTACGTATTGAATTAAAATTTGACCATCCATTCCCATCTCCTTCGCGGTGAGCACAGCAGCTGATCTAAATTTTGCCAGCTCCGCCATACTTTTTAGACAATATAATAATATACAAGATAAATCTCTAACCAGTAAATACACTAAGTACTTCTTATGACTATAGTCTAACCAATTCTAACTAACCAGTTAACTAATTAATTATTACTGGCTGTGAAGATTCACCAACTTTTATCTGCAGGGACACTTTTAATTTTAAAGGGAATTTTACAATTTATTTCCCTACTTTTATTTCTCCCACCAGGAGATCCTAATATTACTGTTGGGCTAATTATCCCTGGACAAGACCCCAATTTATGTAGTGGTGGTTGATGGTATTGTATGATGGTGATATTACTAAATGTAATTGTATGAGGCCAGCTGTGAAGGCTCCTGAGATAAAATGTAGTTGAGAATTGTCAGAAGGCCTTTCTTGCTACCACTACGACCTCACACTTAATTTTTTTTAATGAATGTGGCTACGTAAAGTGTCTAGGGTTATGATATGTAGTGTGGTGTAATAGGTTATAGATATACCCACAGATATTTAACAAGACTAATAATATTAATAAATGTTAAAATACACTGAACTAACTCACGTGTGTAAAATTTTTGATAAAATTATATTACATTTATTTTGTTCTGGATCAATTTTTTAGGTTGACCAGAACTTAAAAGGATTTAGAGATTATGAAAGAAATGCATGGAATATTATATCATAAATGCAATAGTGTACATATATATGTACTATACTAGTTAGTTTTATTAAAATGTTCTAGTAGTCATCTACTTGGGAGGATAGTTAATGTTTGTGCTGTTGGGGTGGCCTCATCACACCTGTCTATATTGACTACACAGTGTCCAGAAAATGGTGGGAATTTTTATGGGGGTATTAGTAACTACAAAGCGTTGGTGAATGTCCAGCAGACCAGAGGCTCACTCATCTTGTAGTTGTAGCTCTGGTGCTGAAATCAGGTGGTCCCACCTCTCCGTGCTGGCGGGCAATAATGGTGGTCTCTGTCACAAGTACTGCACAGATACACTCGAGTAAAGTCACCAACTGAATAGACACTGCTTTGTTGACAACAGAAACTCACAGCTCTGCAATCAAAGTATGGGCCATGTGTCAAAATCTATTCTCTACCCACGTCTGGACACAACACTGACACAACAACCACATCATACAGACAGGTCAGATCTCTCTGACCAAACAGCACATTTACCATGGTGGTTTTACATCAGATAGATCCTCCCAGACTATAGATTCTGAAAAATATTTATTAGTTTTCTGCCCTAAAAGAGGATAGGTAATATGTTTCATTATTCTCAACACTTGATCTGTCTTGCCTAACCCTTGCTGGAGTTTATGTATATTGTTGGTCCCTAGACCCTGACTTGGGCGGGGGGTCTAGAGCAAATCCCTACTTGTTTGTAAGGCTAGATTTCGATATGGCAGTATCAAATCACTCAAACATGAAACAATATTCAAAATATATAAAGAAATAATTTCAATCTTACCAGATTATGAATAAATAACACAGAATTGCTAGCAAAACTCAGCTGAGCTGCTGGCTATAGTATGGCGTCCCTAAACTTCTTTCACTTTCTTTCATATGGAAATCACCACACTTTAAAATCTGTGTCTATCACTGAACAACTATTGAGAAATGACCCCAAATCCGCGTCTAAGCGCCGACAATATGCTTGTCTGTGGCCAATCACTGCCTAGGTTTTTTTGAATTTCAAATTTCCTACACTAAAGTCATTTCAGTCATGCTTCAGTCAAGTATGGATGTTTATCTGTTAGTCTGTCCGTCTCTACTTGCGTTTCTACAAAAATGTACTTGATTTTTGAACCAACCTTTCTCTCCCCTCCAAAATTTTGTCGTTAAAAGTTATATTTAGACACAGCCACCACAATATCCCGTCTCTTCCATACTAAGTAGATTTGAACACCTGCGTCTCGAGGTCGTGTTTTTTTTGTGCAATTAGCGACACTTTTAGATTCAATACAGTCTGTCGATGATGTGAACAACACTGTCTTTTGTCATTATCTTCAATATTATCTATCCGTCTGTAAAATTAAGAACATATTAGTTCACTGCTCAGAATGGGCCATCCGGCCAGCTAATTTTTATATTCCTAACATTAATATTAAGAAAAAAGTACTTTTTAAATTTTGTAATATTCCAAACATCTGCGTTTTAGCCGCTGAATTCAAATCAAGGGCTTGGTATTGCAAAAGCGTCCAATAAATGACTGTGGCGTAACATATCTATGGTCCCTTCTGTCGAGTTGCGTACTTTTTATGTCAACTTGGGAAACGTGACTTTTCTCCGTTTCCCCCCCAATTGCGTCTCCTTAGCCTTTCTAGTCTCACGCAATCTTTCCAGTCATATTTTTTTCTTTTTATCCGCCGTTCCCCTCCTGTCTAGCGAGTCAATTTTTATGGAGGGTGATGACCCGCGGTCTGGGCGATCATGTACATCAGCAGCCTACGCATTATGTTTTTTTATCCTTAAATGTTATCTTTGGAGGTATTTTACCGTTGTATCTCTGTCAATTTCACTACACATCTCCCCACTTGAAAACATGCCTATGGCAAGTTCCAAAACCAGCGATACACATAGGTAAAATTACTCCTCACGTCTGCCACTACTCTAATTTTGATCACAGGGGTGCCGACTGAGGAAATCTGCACCGACATTCAATTTGCCTGGGATATATTGGATACTAAACTGATAAGGTTGAAGCAACAAAGACCACCTCAGCAATCTTGCGTTTTCATGCTTAGCCTGAGACAAGAACACGAGAGGCTGATGGTCCGTCTCCACCACAAAAGTCCTACCATACAGATAGATTTGAAACTTCTTTATTGCCCAGATTAATGCTAAACATTCTTTTTCGCTTGTGGAGTATCCTTGTTCCGCCTTATTCAATTTGCGGCTTGCATAAGCGACTGGTTTAAGTTCCCCATCAGGTGAAGCTGATCTTTGCAACAAAGCCCCTCCGAGTCCTACATTACTTGCATCGGTTCTTAAGACAAAGTCCTGTGTCAAATCAGGCAGTTTGAGAATAGGCTTGCTAGTGAGTTTTTCCTTTAACTCTTGGAACGCTAGTTCACATTGTGCAGTCCAAATAATTTTATCTGGAAGTCCCTTGCGAGTCAGATCAGTCAGAGGAGCACATATAGCGTTAAAATTTTTGATGTATTTCTGATAAAATCCGCATAACGACACGAATGATCGCACGTCCTTTTTTTGTTTGTGGCCTAGGTGCTCTCTGCAGTTTTTCCAAGTTCTTAGGATCAGGGGTCATATTACCCTGATATACAGTGTGTCCCAAGAATTCCAACTCTTTGCATCCAATAAAACATTTTGTTGGCCTAGCAGTTAAGTTCGCCTCCCGAAGTCTATCAAACAACATCTCCAGAGCTTCAATGTGTTCTTCAAATGTCTCTGTGGCGACGAGAATATCATCCATGAAATTCGTGATACATGGGTTATTCAGGGGATCCAACAATTTTCGCATCATCCTTGAAAACACACTCGGAGCATTTTTCAGTCCGAATGGTAGCATATTGAATTCATAATGTCCATCCGAAGTGCTAAAAGCCAAATAAGGTCTCACTTCAGGCTTCACTGGGATCTGGTAATAGCCTTTACTAAGATCCACCTTTGAAAAGTATTTTTGCCTTGTTCAGTCTGGCAAATAACTGTTTTGTGTTTGGTAATGGATCCACTTGTCCTTCTGTGACAGCATTCAGTTTCCTGTAATCTATGCACAGTCTGTGTTCCCCAGACGGTTTTCTCAACAAAACGACACTAGAACTAAAAGATGATTCACTGTGCGAAATAATCCCCTCCTTCAACAAATACTCTATTTCTTCCTTCAATGCCTTCTCCTTCGCGAACGGAATAGAATAGGCTCTCATACAGATTGGGTTTGAGTCTACCAGTTTCATGTCATACTGTAACAAATTTGTATGGCCTGGTTTATCTGTTAATACATCTGTATGTTCCTCCAGAACCTGTTGAACTCTCTCCCTCTGGTTTTTAGTCAGGTGCTTACTGACTTTTACCTGTGCTGCTGTTTCACAAGGATGTAATGGGTATTCATGTGAGGTGAGTGGTTCTTTTTGCATCTGGGTTGCAATAGCCAAGGTCAATAAGGGGGTGCTTTCCTGGAGTGGTCTGTCCAGATACTTCTTTAACAGGTTTACATGATAAACTTTCTCCTTCCCCTTTTTGTCAATTTTATAGTTTGTTCTAGACACCTTCTCTAGAACCGTATATGGACCTTGCCAACCAATTTGTAATTTATTCTGGCTTCCGGGTAGTAGAAGCAGCACCTTCTCTCCGACTGCCAGTTCCCTGTCCTTTGCCTTCCTATTAAAATATGCTGCATGTTTCTTCCTGGCTTGTTTCAAATTATCATTTGCCAGTTTCCATCCAGCTTTCAAACGAGTGGTCAGTTCGTTCACATATTGATACGATGAGGTAACAGTCTCTTCCGCCTTCTCATCTGTCCAGGTCCTTAATAAAGCTTCTAAAGGACCTTTTATTGGCCTCCCAAATAGCAGAGTTGCGGGAGCCATCCCGGTTGAACTATGTGGTACCTCCCGGTACGCAAACAATGCGGCGGGCAGGAATTGATCCCACAGATCCGGTTTTTTCGTGTGCCAGCTTTCTCAGGATAGAAATGAGAGTCCCGTTGAACCTCTCTACCTGGCCGTTCCCTTGTGGATGGTACGGACTACAATGAAAGTGTCTGGCTTGAAATAGTTTTAAAACTTCTTCCGTTAGTTTTCCCTTGAACTGAGAACCATTATCCGTCAAGATTTGATGCGGGAATCCTAATCGGGTAAATATTGTAAGTAGTGCCTCTGCTACATGTTTTGAATCAATTGATGGCAGGGCTACCGCCTCTCCCCACATAGAACAAGTGTCCACCAGAGTAAGGATGTAACTGTTCCTCCTCTTGGTCCGAGTGAGAGGTCCTACAATATCCACTGCAACCCTCTCAAAAGGTGTTCCCACTATGGGCATTTCCCCTAGAGTTGCAGGAGCAGTCCAGTGCTTTGGAGCTACCCTTTGACATTCTGGGCAGGATTTGACATATCTTTTTATATCCTCCGTTATCCCTGGCCAGAAGTAATGACAAGCTATACGCTGTCCTGTGGCGCTGATCCCCATGTGACCACTGAAGGGAATCGCATGCCCGAGTTCCATCACTTTATCTCTATATGAAGTGGGAAGAACCAGCTGGTTATGACCATTTGTTCCAGTTCCGGCCTTCCTGTATAAGAGTTTGTTCTTCATGAAATATTCCCCCTTGCTCGGAGGTGTGTGGCATTTGGGCAATTTTTTAAAACATGGCTTGAGTGTCCTATCCTCAGCCTGCGCCTTCCTCATCTCCTCTGGATGAGCATTTATAGGTTCACCTTCTTCCTCCTTCTTCTGTGACCTGGTCTGCACTGTCGCCATGATCACAGGTTTTCTCGGGGTTTCCCCAAGAAGACGTATCTACACCCCAATATCAGAGGGTAGATTGGTTCATCTATCACTGCTGCTCTGATTTCTCCTTCCACATAGCGAGTTTTCACCGTTATCCTTGCGATGGGAAGTGTCATGAGTGGTATGTCCTTAGTCGCCCCTTGTATTTCCACTGTTTCTGTGGTATACTGACTTGGGGCCACTAGGCTAGACTTCACAACTGAATCATAATCCAAACCTGTATCATAAAGGCACCTTATGGTGACCCCATTACAAATAACATCCTCACAAACTGGGGGGTGATAAGGTTCCTGTTGTCCATTAGGATTAACCTTTAATCTTCGCGTCCCCGACTTCATTGCAGCAATGTTTGAAGGTTTCCTTCTACAAAATTCGGTGTTATGGTTATCCTTCTTGCACCATTTACACCATCTTTTTCCTTGGTTCAACGGTTTTCTTTCATTGAACTTTTGGTCATTGAACTGTAAGTTTCTGTCGCGATAGTCATTTCTTGGCCGCTCAAAGTTTGTCCTACCTTTATTTCCCTGCTCTCTATTATCAAATTTATTAAATTGCTGTGGAGCTTTAAAATTGTCTATGTGCTTCTTTTTAGCACCACTTACCTCTGCCTGGGCTGCCTGATACCTCTCAGCAACATTTAAAATTTCCCCCAACTTCTCTGCACCTTGTTCCATGAGAAATTTTCTCATGTCTGGAGCCATGGACTCTCTCAATTGCTCAATCATGATCATTTCTTTAAGATCTTGGGTCTTCCCCAGAGCCGTCCATTTCTCCAAATAGGTTTCTAGTCTAGCAGAGAATTGGTGGTATGTCTCCCCAGACAACAGTTTGGCATTTCTAAATTTCTTACGATAAAATTCACCATTCTTCTCGTACCTTAATAACAAAGCCTGCTTTAACATGTCATAATTGTCTTGGTCTTCCCTGTTCATTTTGGCAAATACTTCATAAGAAGTACCTCTCAATCCTGTGATAGCTTTAAGCTCCACCTCTCTCTCTCTAACCCATATGTAGTAGCTAATAACTCAAAACGTCCTAGGTACCCCTCTATGTCATCGTCTTTTTCAACAAAATGGTCTAAATGAAACCCCATAGCTGAGTTTGAGGCTCCCAGACTGGGCGTAGCATCCGAGGCAAAAGGGCTGGCACCATTTTCAGGAGCCTGGCCTTGTAATTCCAGCTCCCTTAGTCGTAATTCGTGCTCCCTTTGCAACCTTCTATCTTCTGCCTCCCTTTCGGCAGTCAACCTTTTTTCTTCTGCCTCCCTTTGCTGTCGTTTTTCTTCTGCCTCAATTTGCAGCCTCTTAGTCTCAGCCTCTAACTTCTTCTCTTCAACCAACCTGTCAGACTCCAATTTTTCTTTCAGCCTCTTTTTCTAATCTCCTTTCTTCCCGTTCAATATATTTATCACATTCAGCCGTTACGTATTGAATTAAAATTTGACCATCCATTCCCATCTCCTTCGCGGTGAGCACAGCAGCTGATCTAAATTTTGCCAGCTCCGCCATACTTTTTAGACAATATAATAATATACAAGATAAATCTCTAACCAGTAAATACACTAAGTACTTCTTATGACTATAGTCTAACCAATTCTAACTAACCAGTTAACTAATCAATTATTACTGGCTGTGAAGATTCACCAACTTTTATCTGCAGGGACACTTTTAATTTTAAAGGGAATTTTACAATTTATTTCCCTACTTTTTATTTCTCCCACCAGGAGATCCTAATATTACTGTTGGGCTAATTATCCCTGGACAAGACCCCAATTTATGTAGTGGTGTTGATGGTATTGTATGATGGTGATATTACTAAATGTAATTGTATGAGGCCAGCTGTGAAGGCTCCTGAGATAAAATGTAGTTGAGAATTGTCAGAAGGCCTTTCTTGCTACCACTACGACCTCACACTTAATTTTTTTTTAATGAATGTGGCTACGTAAAGTGTCTAGGGTTATGATATGTAGTGTGGTGTAATAGGTTATAGATATACCCACAGATATTTAACAAGACTAATAATATTAATAAATGTTAAAATACACTGAACTAACTCACGTGTGTAAAATTTTTTGATAAAATTATATTACATTTATTTTGTTCTGGATCAATTTTTTAGGTTGACCAGAACTTAAAAGGATTTAGAGATTATGAAAGAAATGCATGGAATATTATATCATAAATGCAATAGTGTACATATATATGTACTATACTAGTTAGTTTTATTAAAATGTTCTAGTAGTCATCTACTTGGGAGGATAGTTAATGTTTGTGCTGTTGGGGTGGCCTCATCACGTCCTGTCTATATTGACTACACAGTGTCCAGAAAATGGTGGGAATTTTTATGGGGGTATTAGTAACTACATAGCGTTGGTGAATGTCCAGCAGACCAGAGGCTCACTCATCTTGTAGTTGTAGCTCTGGTGCTGAAATCAGGTGGTCCCACCTCTCCGTGCTGGTGGGCAATAATGGTGGTCTCTGTCACAAGTACTGCACAGATACACTCGAGTAAAGTCACCAACTGAATAGACACTGCTTTGTTGACAACAGAAACTCACAGCTCTGCAATCAAAGTATGGGCCATGTGTCAAAATCTATTCTCTACCTACGTCTGGACACAACACTGACACAACAACCACATCATACAGACAGGTCAGATCTCTCTGACCAAACAGCACATTTACCATGGTGGTTTTACATCAGATAGATCCTCCCAGACTATAGATTCTGAAAAATATTTATTAGTTTTCTGCCCTAAAAGAGGATAGGTAATATGTTTCATTATTCTCAACACTTGATCTGTCTTGCCTAACCCTTGCTGGAGTTTATGTATATTGTTGGTCCCTAGACCCTGACTTGGGCGGGGGGTCTAGAGCAAATCCCTACTTGTTTGTAAGGCTAGATTTCGATATGGCAGTATCAAATCACTCAAACATGAAACAATATTCAAAATATATAAAGAAATAATTTCAATCTTACCAGATTATGAATAAATAACACAGAATTGCTAGCAAAACTCAGCTGAGCTGCTGGCTATAGTATGGCGTCCCTAAACTTCTTTCACTTTCTTTCATATGGAAATCACCACACTTTAAAATCTGTGTCTATCACTGAACAACTATTGAGAAATGACCCCAAATCCGCGTCTAAGCGCCGACAATATGCTTGTCTGTGGCCAATCACTGCCTAGGTTTTTTTGAATTTCAAATTTCCTACACTAAAGTCATTTCAGTCATGCTTCGGTCAAGTATGGATGTTTATCTGTTAGTCTGTCCGTCTCTACTTGCGTTTCTACAAAAATGTACTTGATTTTTGAACCAACCTTTCTCTCCCCTCCAAAATTTTTGTCGTTAAAAGTTATTTTTAGACACAGCCACCACAATATCCCGTCTCTTCCATACTAAGTAGATTTGAACACCTGCGTCTCGAGGTCGTGTTTTTTTGTGCAATTAGCGACACTTTTAGATTCAATACAGTCTGTCGATGATGTGAACAACACTGTCTTTTGTCATTATCTTCAATATTATCTATCCGTCTGTAAAATTAAGAACATATTAGTTCACTGCTCAGAATGGGCCATCCGGCCAGCTAATTTTTATATTCCTAACATTAATATTAAGAAAAAAGTACTTTTTAAATTTTGTAATATTCCAAACATCTGCGTTTTAGCCGCTGAATTCAAATCAAGGGCTTGGTATTGCAAAAGCGTCCAATAAATGACTGTGGCGTAACATATCTATGGTCCCTTCTGTCGAGTTGCTTACTTTTTATGTCAACTTGGGAAACGTGACTTTTCTCCGTTTCCCCCCCAATTGCGTCTCCTTAGCCTTTCTAGTCTCACGCAATCTTTCCAGTCATATTTTTTTCTTTTTATCCGCCGTTCCCCTCCTGTCTAGCGAGTCAATTTTTATGGAGGGTGATGACCCGCGGTCTGGGCGATCATGTACATCAGCAGCCTACGCATTATGCTTTGGAGGTATTTTAATCTTGTCCCAGCCCTAAAATACTTTCAACACTTTCTGTCCTTCCTAAATCCTTGCTGGAGTTTTATGTATTTTTATTTGTGGGGGGCGGGGTGGTCTGTACTTGTTGTAGCGAGTGCTATTGCAGTATCAAATCACTCGAACCTTAAACAAATATTAAATGTACAAAGAAATAAGGTTAGTCTTACCAGAAATATGAATATGGTACACAGTTAAAGAAATGCTAGCAAAACTCAGCTGAGCTGCTGGCCTTATGATGGCGTCCCTCTAAAATCTTCAATAGCTTCTGGGAATACACCAATTAATAATACACTGTGTCTACCAGGACAACTTATTCTGAATGACCCAAAATGCGCGTCTGAGCGCCGATAATATTTTCATCTAGGGCCAATCACTGCCTTACGTTTTTCAAATTCAAATATCCTACCACTAAAGTCATTTCAGTCATGCTTCAGTCAAGTATGGATTTTTGTCTGTTAGTCCGTCCGTCTCTACTTGCGTTTTCACAAAAAACATACTTGGTTTTTGAACCAACCTAGCCGTCCCCTCTACAATTTTGTCCTTAAAGTTATTTTTAGCCACAGCTCCCACCAATTTCCCCTCTCTTTCATTCTAACTAGATTTGAACACTTGAGTCTCAAGGTCGCGATTTTTGTGCAAATTAGTGACATGTTTGATTCAATGCAGTCTTTCGCTGATGTGAACAACACAGTCTTTTGTCATTATCTTTCTTATTATCTGTCCGTCTGTATAAATGAAAGCATATTATTTCACTGCTCAAAATGGGCCATCCGGCCAGCTAATTTTTATATTCCTAACATTAATATTAAGAAAAAGTTACTTTTTAAATTTTGTAATATTTCAAGCATCGGCGTTTGCCGCTGAATTCAAATAAAAGGCTTGGTATCGCAAAAGCGTCCAAGAAATGACTGTGGCGTATCATATCCAAGGTCCCTTCTGTCGATTTCCTTACTTTATGTCAACTTGGGGAACGTGACTTTTTCCTCCTTGCCCCACCAATTTGCGTCCATTTAGCCTCGCTAGTTTTCAAGCACGCGTTCAGTCAGAATTTTTGTCTTTTGATCTTCGTTCCGTTTTGCCTTCAAGTCTAACAATTTAATTTCCATGGCGGGTGATGACACGCGGCGTGGGCGATCATGTATTCTAGCAGCTTACGCATTAGGTTTTTATCCTTACATCTTATCTTTGGAGGTATTTTAACGTTGTATCACTGTTAATTTTACGACAATATGTCAAGACTGGGACATAGGTGGAGCGGTATACAGCCATCTTAGTTTTCTTACCAACCTCTCTCTTGCTGAGGAATCCTCGATTTATGGCCGGAAAAAGTCTCCCAGCTGCTGCTTTTCGAGTGGCCAACTCTTCTTTGATGCCTCCCTTTCGGTCTATAATAGCTCCGAGGTATTTAAAGTGGTCGACCTGCTCCAGGACCGGTTCTCCCAGCTTAATCTGATGTCTTCTTTCTTCTCGTGATATCACCATGGATTTTGTTTTAGAGCTGCTTATGACCATCCCTCTCTTCTCCAGCTCTTCCTTCCAGACTTGCAGGTTGGATTGGAGATGTGCCTCTGATTAAACAATCAGGGCAACATCATCAACAAATGCCAGCTCTGAAATACAGAGCTGTCTCATCTTCCAGTACCCCACTGAATACATTCTTGTTCTCTCCTTACATGCCTTGATGACATCGTCCATGAGGCGTATGAAAAGATAAGGTGACAGGATATCACCTTGTCTCACACCAGTGGTGGTCCTGAACTCTTCTGACTTATGGTTTGCTGTCCTCACATAATTTCTGCAAGACTTGTAGAAGCTCTGTATAGCATGAATCAGAGGTGCTGGAATGTTCTTCCTTGCCAAACAGTCCCAAAGTTTGCTCCAGCGGACCCCGTCAAACGCCTTTTCCAGATCTATGAAACAAAGATGGATCTCACTCTTATACTCAATGGCCTTTTCACTCAGCTGTCTGAGTGTGAAGATTAGGTCTTGAGTACTTCGGTTTGCTTGGAATCCGCACTGGACCTCATCCAATTGTGGCTCAGCTAGGCGCCAGAGTCTCTGCTCTAGGATTCTAGAGTAGATTTTACCAGGGACACTGAGAAGGGATATGCCTCTATGGTTTCCACACTGTCGATTTTCACCCTTTTTGAAAATTGGTGTTATGATGGCAATCTCCCAATCCTTTGGTATGGTCTTGGTGCACCACGCTGCCTGCAGGACCCTTAAGAGTAATAGGTCGCCTGATGATCCCATGTACTTAACCATTTCTGGTGTTATACCATCATTCCCTGCTGCTTTGTCCATCTTGATTTTCTCCAGTGCTGCCTTCAGTTCTTCCATCTTTATGCCATTTTCACCATCATTGGTTTTCTCTTCTGTGCTAGTGGTTAACATTTCTGATGCTTCACCATGCTCACCATCCAGGAGTTCTGAGAAATATTCTTTCCATCTTTCCATTACTTCCTTCGGGGCAGTAAGCAATTTGCCTTGCTTGTCCTTTATAAATTTGAGAGGGCATTGTTTTTCCTTCCTCGTGTTCTTTAGGGTCTTATAGAACAATTTCTGGTTTTCTTGCGCATCTTTTTCTAGCTTTTCTCCAAATTCTTCCCAGGACTACTGTTTTGCTGCTAGCACCTTGTTCTTTGCTTCTGTTCTGAGTGTCACATATTCTCTATATTTCTCCATTTGTCCTGTTGTGTTTTTAGCTCCTTAGTATTGTTTCCATGCCATTTTCTTCTCTCTTATTTTTTCTTTGACTTCCTCTGTCCACCAAGGTGTCCTCTTTCTCTTGTTCCCAAGTCGGACTTCACCACATGCTTCTGCAGCAGCTGTCTTTATGATGTCCTTGAATTTAAGCCAGAGGGTTTCCAAGTCATTAGGTTGTTCTTCTGTGTTGTTCACCGCTGCAGCAATAAGCCCCTCATATCCGGTCTTAATTTCTGGCTTTCTCAGCTTGTAGAGAGCATAAGACATAACATCGGAAAGGCTGGACTGCTCATGATAAATTTCCGGTGTTATGTCTTGCGGTTCGCACTAATGACCCGTCATCGAAGCATCATTTTTTGGTGATGCCTAGATGGCAGGGAGGATAGTGTGATTCGCTTGCATGGCTAGGCGGGGTTGTCGCACGGAAGGTCCTGGGTTCGAGTCCTGGGTAAGCCACTCACGTGTGTTGTTTTTCTGTTGTCTAGTGTTCTACTTCTTTATTTCTTACGAGTGCCTGAAAACATACCTTTATGTTTGTCTAATATTTATTTACTGTTTACAGGCCTCGGGTTTCCCTTCCTTATGTGTTACAAGAGTAACGACTGTTGACTTTTGAAAGTGTATCCATCCGGAATGGCTGCGTTTCGTGTGTGTCTCTGTTGATGTTCTTATATCCGCTAATGTGTCTGCATACCAGGAAGGTGTTTACTTATACGTATGACAGATTTATTACTGATCAGGGAAGTATCGTGTCGATAATGTGCGCTTGAGTACCATATAATTATATCGCGGACTTGTACCAGACAGACGGTACGACAGGTGACGAAAGCACCATTACTGCCATAGTCTTAGGCATGAACTTTGATGGCCCGTTGTGGTTGGCCTGAATGAACAAGAGTGTCTAATGATTATGATTATCATGTGGAGCCATATGTTGTGGGGACATGTAAACAAATTGTAAAGAATCGTCAATAGGAGTTTTCTACAATTATTTCACAAGTTTCTGTGTTCGCTACCATTTAACAGTTGAACCATTATTACCCTAGATTCGCTTGACCAATATTATCTAATACCAAGATAAAATGGAACGTCACAAATATATATCCTAATTATAACCAATCAGAGGTTGAACGGGATTTTTTCATCATTAATATAAAAAAAAACCTTATTCCCTTCTATCTTTCTACAGTTTGTCAGTCAAAGTTATCTATTACCTTCTATCTTTTTACAGTTTGTCAGTCAAAGTTATCTATCACCTTCTAACTTTCTACGGTTTGTCAGTCAAATTTATCTATTACCTTCTATCATTCTATATTTTGCCAATCAAAGATGTCTACTACCTTCTATATTTCTATTGTCAGTCAAAGTTATCTATTACCCTATAAAACGCACTGTATTCCAGAAAAAACTGTTCCTCAATGTCTTTTGTGAAGTTAAATACTACAACACAAGTTTGCTAAAGGAAGTAAGAGATGCAACACACTTTGACAACAATATTGGAAAGAAAAATAAAACAAATAAACTAAAGTAAAGATCAGTAAATAAATAATAGACAAAGGTATATTTCAAGCACTCTTGAGAAATAACGAAGTAGAAAACTAGGAAACAGAAAAACAACAGAAGTGATTGGATTACTGGGAATTGAACCCAAAGACAAAATCTAATGTCGTCAAAAGCCACACTAAATTATCATCATCAATTTCTTTTTCGCTCCACATGGAGCGTGGGACCACGCAGGGTCAGTTCTTGGTAGGTGCGGACGCACCAGACGCCGACTTGAGGTAGGCGCTAACATTATTTTTTAAGGTAACGTTTGAATTTTACAAGAACAAGAAAAATTAAACAGAACATTTCAAAGTAATGAACTATTTGCTTATATGAAACTGATAGTTTTCCTTATGTTTATAGTAATTGTTTTTCCGTATGTGTATAGTAATCCTTTGTTCAGAAGCAGCTCATTCAACGCCCATCTGTATTTTGTTTTTTAATAATGCTAAAGAGAACAACACTTGCAGAAATTAAATTGCGCTCCAACTCAATAGCATGAAATTGAGTCTCGTAAGAGTAAAATCCAGTATATCAAGGTTGGAGGGAGGAGCCGCCATCACGAGAGCTCTCGCCACCTTGAAAAATCCCTAGGGCCGGGATTCACATGCCCCTGCAGCGTAGCTGCTATAGCAATGTGTTTCACATAATGGGGTTGCTAGCCTCCGTACACAACCTTATATTAGTCACATTGTACGACATGCATGAGGGAAGAATAGTCCAATTCTTTCTTCGTCTCACAAGAGACCCCACCCCCCGGACCTTCACCGTGGCACACACGGGGCGCACACTAAGTAATTAAGCTTAATACGCTTTTAAGAAAGCGCCCTGCAGTCGCGTAACTCCCTTCGGTCTATCTCACTACAATTGAAATTGACCAGTTCCTGCAATCTAGAAAATTAAGTCGTATACATTCTCCTCTGTAAGTCCTGACCATAATGCCATAGTGCCTGTTTTAAACAGCGATGGAGGTTGAAATGTTAGTCTTGTATTACCGTGTTGCCATCCTCCCCAGAGATTTCTTGCACTTTTTCATTGTTTGAGCTCTGTTATTATTTTGTCGTTTGTCTTTCCATTTGCATTAATGTTAGTCTCTCAACCAAGTCTTTATTGCCACATTTGTTCTTTATTTCTTAGCATAGGATATCATAATTGGTCTCTTTCAGAAAACTAAGTAGGGTCATCTGACATTTATGACATAATTACCCTTGCTTTCCTCTTCCCACTTTCCCACTCACACTCGCATATAGAACAACTTCGCTGACATTCACGTATTGAACGGCCGTGTATTTATTTCCATCATCATTATGGTGTGCCTTTTAATAGTTACCAGTCAATAATATATATTTCCTACTTTTTTTTTCTACAGTTTACCAGTCGAAAGTATTCGTGTCTAATCACTACTGTCTTTTGTTATTTTTACTGTTGTTCAAAATCGACATCACTGCACTCCAGGCAACCCTATAGGTGTTCGGTCTCCATCAGCAAGTGTGGAGAGGAATGTATTCTGATTGCTCCTTTAGAGCTCTGGTTGTTAACATGCTTGACCCATTCTCTCAAACGTCCACCCCTAGTAGTTTGATGCCACATTCCTGAAGTTCAATTCCTGGTTTGATCACGTACATCTTCAATTTGTTTTCAGTTGTGTGTGGTTTGTTTTAGTCTGTCTCTGATCTCTTGTCGAAGTTTCATTAGAGGCAAAGCAAAATAAAAAATCAAGTTTGTCTGTTACGACATCGTAAAATTGTATTATCAGTTTTCTTGATGTAATTTTAGTTTCTTATCTGTAATGTGTCTGTTGTCTTCATATGTCCGCGTCAATATTCTTGACATCCCTCAGTAAATATGACCCATGATGATTCTAATCTTATCTTATCGTTAATCTTAACGAACCAAACAACTATGACCAAAATGAACACAAGTTACAAACAACCTCTTGTGAGTTTATTATTATTAACAAACAGCATCATCACCATCATATCATAACCATCATTATCATCATCATCATATCATCATCATAGCCATCATTATCATCATCATGATATCATTATCATCGTCATCATAACCATCATTATCATCATATCATTATCATCATCATAACCATCATTATCATCATCATAACCATCATTATCATCATCATGATATCATTATCATCATCATAACCATCATTATCATCATCATAACCATCATTATCATCATCATAACCATCATTATCATCATCATCATATCATTATCATCATCATAACCATCATTATCATCATCATCATATCATTATCATCAAATCCCTTGTCACTCCTCTTGAAGCATGGAGCCACGACTACAGCTAGTCCCTCATCAAAAAGCCTGCACAAAAAAAGCAGGTATATGCTTATACCATGATGCTTTCTGTATCGATTTGTTTTACGTGATGATGTTGCCAGCTTCATGTACTAACTCGTGTTAGTCGCCTCTTACGACATGCTTCAGGGATCAGTAGGCATATTCTTTCTCAGTCTTCTTGGTGACCCCAGTGAACTAAATCTGACAATTGTTGTGTGTTTGTTGAAGGCCTATGCTCCTTTGGGAGTGGAGGGTTATGAATGAATAGATAGGTAAAAAAGCCAGACTGACGGATAAGCAGGTATATAGACAGATAGATTGACAAACAAACACACAGATATGCATTAATGCAGACAGATCGAAAGACAAACAGACAGACGGGATGGGCTGACGGATGGACAGAGAAGTAGTGGTTGATAGGTAGGTAGGTAGGTAAGCAGGCAGGTAAGTAGGTAGGTAGGTAGGTATGTAGTTAAGTAGGTAGAAATGAACGAAG
>JAMPIV010018903.1:1027500-1088851 GCA_024509875.1 Oreohelix idahoensis
CCGTGCGACAACCTCGCCTAGCTATGCAAACAAATCACACTAACCTCCCTGCCATCTAGGCGTCACCTACTATTTATTTACTGTTTAAAGGCCTCGGGTTTCCCTTCCTTATGTGTTAATAATGTCTTATAGCTCCTAATAGCGCTATTTCTGGCATTGGTCATGTCAATCTTACGTTGGACCGGCTAATTCCACCCCTATACACGTGGGCATCGGCATCTAGCTAAAGGTCCTTTTATTCTGCCGTTCTAGTAGATGACGGCTAGTTCCCCGTATTCTTTGATTTACAGAAAATCGTGGACAGGGTGGAAAACTTCTAGCCTTTTATTTGTGCCGCCCTCGTCTCGTCTCGCGAACACCGGTCGCTCGTAGAACCGCCAGCCCGACGGCAGATTACGTCCTTTTCCTGTATCTTGAGTCGCCCGGGGAATCTCTCCCCTAGGTCTTATGTCCGAATTTGTTTAATCTAGTGCACGTGCAAAAGCCACATAAAGGCTCTGTCTGGCTATTTAAGCACGAGGTCTCTATCACTCAGTACCACTGTCTCAAGAAAATTCTGCCACTCGACAAAGTGAAATTCTGCGCCAGAGCTAATACAAGTTGTTAGTGCAAGAAGTATTCTGTTTTCGAGCCATGGTCAGCATTTGTTTTATGCTTCCTGATGTGATTTGCTGCTGTCAGGGGATTACCATTTCCATATAATAAATACTACCAAGCAGTCTACGTCATACTGCCAGATTTCAGTCTTAAGGCTGATGTGTGGATTACGTAACCACAGCTTATTGTTGAAAGTGTCTATTGCTCCAGCACATACAGGCTATCGCCTTTGCCATCCAGTCATTTTTGGCAACACTGTCCGACGCATTAACAGCTAGTTGATTTGAAGTATACCACTATATATCGATTTCTGTTACCTTCACGTAAGCAGTAGCCTTGCGTCATGGATTATTTACCTACAGCACAGATTGCCAATAGCTGCAGTTAACCATCATCTCAACAACTACAGGATGTTGCCTTTGCCATCCAGTCAGTTTCGGCAACACTGTCCGACCCATTGATAGCCGGTTACCTCTGAGTATACTGACATAACGACCGAGAGGAGTAGTTAGTTGCCAGTACTTGTCACCTGGTTTTATAGTTCAAGTCTTCATTATCCAGTATAAGAGGTGCCCCAGAGCGCCTACGTGATACTCACTTGCCAGCAAAAATCTTGATCGTTTGGATAGATTTGGATCAGTGGGTGCAAGTATTTCTGCACTGGTTTGAATCTCCTTCACCTGCTAGTGTGGCCTCCAGCCACGGGAAATTGTGAACGCTAGGATTTATGTAGAAGCTGTTTTAGGGGGAGCTTATCTCCCCATCATTTGAATACCAAAATTCAGAGGAAGTATGTTAGGTTTTTCCTAGTTGCTGATTACTTACACACCAGGTATATTTTGCTCAAAACTGGAGAGGCTGTTTTCAGCACTGAAGACTGGGGGCCCTCAGTTAGCTAGATAACCTGAGTAGCGAGAAAGTGTACGGGTGTTGGTAGTTTGGAGTAGCACGTTTTGCCTGAGAGATTGAGTGAAGTCTTGTGTTATTTTTTCTGTGGTTGTGATATCGATACAGTCACTAGCCCTTCAGAGCTAGTGAAGGCATTACTTATTTTCTTTTGGTTCAATGTTGAGGTTTCGTTAATAAATATATTTATATGTACTAAGCGGTCAAAATTCACTCTTCACTCTATTCTAACTGTCACTTAATGTTTGCTGTTGTAGTCCTTACTGTAGTAGATTATTATGTTTAGCATTGGAGGACGGACGAGGGTACGGCATCTTAAACAGAATCCGAATATGGCTGGGAAGTAGACCTAAGATCTTTGATTATATCTCTATTCTCTCCAGAAGTCCTACCTCTCTCCATGTTTTAATTAGTGACTCTAATTTTCTCTATCTTCACATTACTCATTCATATTCTGTCTAAACTCAGACATTCTCTATTTCCATACTCGCAACAGCCTTCAATAGCAGAAGATCTGGCTACAGGGTACGAGAAGAAGGTGGGTAAAAAACAGAGGAAGAAATAATACGGAAGGAATGTTTCTTCTTCTTTGTCTTCTTTTGTTAACTTGAATATCATTAAAGAAAGCTAGGAGGCCTGAAGTTAATGGTAACTCCAGAGTTTGTCCAGACATGGTGCTGGTGACGTCATTAGTGCTTTTTCTGTTTCTCATCTATTCGGCATCTTCGAAACAGATATTCAACGGCAATTTTAACGGCGCCCCAGTTACAGTCATCAGTAGTTCTTATCTTTAGCTTGTTATAGATGGTAACTCAATCAGTCGTGGCCTGTGTGAAGTTTGAAGATTATCACGTGTTCACTTTTGTTGAGATGATAATATGCATCACTTTTCTGGTGGCCAGGTAGCTCTGCTTTCCGCTTTTTCTGTTCCGTTAAACCTATTGGCCTCCTCATAAGTTATGCTTGTATCAAGCTGATGTAGTTTTTCACCTTCCTTCACCAATTCATCAGCAGCTTCATTGCCAGGGACGATGCAATGATATCACACTTCTTTTGAATATTTCGGCAGTTTATTGATTCATTAAAGTCTGCATTATTGAGAGTCCTCAGCGCTGCAAATACTGACGCCGCATCTGTGAAAAAAAGTTTCTTGTTTCTTGATGGTTTCCTCTGTCATCAGGAATTGCTGTAGTTTCTCAAGGTCTCTACCTCTACTCTGAAGATGACTGAGAATTTCCTTGTTACCACTGACAGTATTACATTTGTGCGTTATTTAAGCCGAAAGAGATTAAAAAAGCCAGGGATCCAGACCCCCAGGACGACCCAGAGTCCGCTGGGAGGACAACATTAGACAATCTTTGAAGGACCGAGGACTAGAATGGAACCAGGCCAGAAGGAAGACTGCCGATTGGATAGTCTGGCGCTCTCTCTTCCAAACCTCTACACCTCACGGTAGAAGGGGAACGACTAAGTAAGTAAGAGATTCTACTACCTCTATCTTCTGTTGCATTAGTTGCTATACGTGTTTAGACAGTGGTCAAAGCAAAACACTTCGCACAAAAACAAAATCTGATTGTCCCCAAAACGCTGTATGACCCACGTGCACCGAAAATTACATAAATTTAAATTCCCTCATATGTCTATTTGAATCCATCTCCATTCTTTTTTTTTTTTCAAATTTCTCAGTTTGGTGCCTCGTTTACTCAATTGCTCCTCATAATCTCTCTTTACTCTTACTGCTTCCATCTCACAATTCACCATTCTTTCTTTCTCACTAATTAAGGAATAACTTATTCTCAGAACTCATACATCTATGTATACTGGTCACAAAAAGTAGGGGATATTGAATTTAAAAGTTATCCAAAGACAACATATTTCAAATTAGTTCATTTATTCCTTCGTACAAGTAAACTTGAGCATCATAACAAGACATTTGCGGTATAAGAAGTGTTATGGCTTTACTCACATGATTTTAGTCGCACTGGCAACCAAGGCGGGGTAGGTACTTCATTTTCACAAAAATATTCCAATATTTCTAAAAACGTGTAGGGCCCCCGTTTGCCGCTAAACATGCATTGCAACGACGTCTCATACTGCAAATAAGCCTTCTGATGTTGTCTTGAGGAATTCTCTGCCACTCCTGCTGAAGGGCCTGGGCTAACTGCTGAAGAGTCTATGGAGCGGCTGGACGTTGTTGGACGCGTCTATTCAGGAGGTCCCACAAATGCTCAATAGGAGGCAGGTCGGGGGACATCGGCGGCCACGGTAACGTTCGGATATGCTGCATCTGAAGGTGATCTTGGACGACGCGAGCACGGTGAGGACGTGCACTGTCATCCTGAAAGATGAAATCTGGTCCCTGCCGTTGAGCAAATGGCACAACAATAGGCTCGATGATGTTGTCACGGTAGTAGAGCCCTGTGATATTGACCTGGCATATGTGAAGGTCGGTCCTGTCATTCATACAGATGCCTGCCCACACCATTACACTGCCACCTCCATAACGGTTGTGTGCAACAGTTGCAGGAGGCTGGTAACGCTCACCTCGCCGTCGCCAGACACGTAATCGACGATCATGAAAATCCAAAACGAAACGGGACTCATCAGAAAACATCACTGATGCCCACTGTTGATTGGTCCCCCGATGATGACGTTGGCACCAATCCATTCTTGCTCGCCTGTGTTGTGGTGACATGGACAAAGCTACAAACGGTCTGCGTGAGGCCAGTTGCACTTGGTGCAAACGGTTTCATACTGTCTGAGTTGAGACCCGGATCCAAGTGGTCTGTTGAAGGTGTTGCTGAAGTTGAGTAGCATTTAGAGTCCGAGTTCTGATGGCCTGAGTAACAAGAAGTTGATCTTGGCGGCGTGTAGTGACTCTTGGGCGGCCAGTCCGAGGCAGATCAGCCACTGTGCGGAAATTTTGATACCTGTTCCACAGTCTGCTGACAACTGACTGTGAAACATTGAGGTTCTGAGCAGCATCCACTTGCTGACTTCCGGTTTGCAACATGCCTATGCCTATCCATCTCTGCTGTTCTGTCAAACGTTCCATGACGAAGAAAAGAAATTTTATCTGTTGCAGAGTCTTTTTATACCTGTCCATGGTGAGTAGTGTTCATCAAACCCGAGATACACGCATTTTTGTGAAAAAGAATAATGTGTGAACTTTACGGATGGGCCCCACCTCTGTTCTTGGGATTGGCTTACTCATCATGAGTCACCAGGTCAACATGATATTGCACGTGAGAGTGGAGAAGAGCGTGCTCGATATGTCCGTACAACCATTAAAATACGAAATCCACTCTTTTGTAAAATAATACATACCATCTTAAAATATCCCCTACTTTTTGTGACCAGTATATTATAGCCCTAACATTATGACACCACCCTTGTGCACCAAACATAATCAGTCGCTCTGGAACTTCCGATGGCACACGGGGTATTAACAAAGATATCCGCTTAACTAACACGGCAACAACTAAGAATTAAACTGGTAAAGATTTACTCTAGCCCCCGTGTAGTTCTCCCCCCCCCCGGGGGGGGAAGGGGGGGGGGCTATTATCAGACAAGGCAATTAAATGGCAACTGCTCCCTCAGGCATGTCGTAAAAGGCGACTAATACGGAGTTGTGCATGGCGCTGCTAACTTCATCATGTAAAATAAATTGCTACAAAAACCAACTCTGCTAGATCAAGTCAATGTTGTCTGAAGACGTCCAGTCAATGTTGTCTGAAGACGTCCAGTCAATGTTGTCTGAAGACGTCCAGTCAATGGGCCAGTTACAGTATTATCATCATGCAAGACAGAGAATAGACAAGACAATTATTATGATGATGATGATTTCCTACAGTCTGTCGCTCTTACTAAAATAAGATTCCATTCAGAATACGCGAATGAGAGTTTGATGGATCTTGAGGCAGGAGTGCAAACATGTGTGCTTGTGAAACTGAGACAGTGAAGTGATGAGAACTGCAAGAATGTATACAGGTATTTAGAAATAATGAGTGCGAGCAGGTAGAGAGTAGACGGTAAAAGATGAGTGAATTCACGAACATACGAATGAGACTCAGTGTGTGCAAATGAATAATAAAGAAAGGTGTAGAGAACAACTGAGTGAGTGAGGTACCTGCGTTTGATACTGAAGACCAAGATATAACGACAATTTTACTTACCGTGCAGGTTTCAAAATGTCATTGAGTGTTGAAAGCGGGTCTCGTAAAGTTTTCTTTTAATTTAAGTGCCATGCCAACTGGTGTAGATGATCACGTCTCTCCATAACATCATGCCCCCAGTGCTGTTTATCAGTTATGGGGTGGGGCTGGTAACAACGGGTAAAAGAAATGTCTACAGAATTCCCCATTGCTAGCGTATATGACGTGGTTTGTTGCAGGAGGAAAACTAATGCTGAGACCATACTCTAACTTCTTCTTTAAGTACCATGTCTATGGTGTTGCAGATCATGTCTCTCCGCAACTTCCTGTCTCTAGAACAATTTATCAATTCTGCTGCTGACTTCTTTCCTTGCCACGATCACAGTCTACAAAAATAATAAAAATAGGAGAATGATTAAGAAATAAATGTGAGAGAGGGATTGGTGAATGAAAGTGCAAGCTGCAGAGGAGTGAGCTATTTATTAAGAACGATGAAAGAGTGAGTTAGTGAAGTCGTTGATGAGAGACTTAGCAAGTTGAAACAGTGAGAATAAGGTAGCGGCTGGAGTAACGGAGTGAGTAATTAAGTTCATGAGGAAATGGCTAGGAGTACAACCAGGTCTGTTAGACGTAGCACTGTAGCTGAGAATGATAAGAGGATGCTAAAAGCGGTGCAGCAGGCCCAACAAGGCCAATGGACTACATGAGAACGAGCCCTGCAAAGGTCCTTGACATGGAATGATATATAACATGGCACCTCATAGACTCAGCTTCAATATCAGATCAATGTATGACCCCCTGCCATCATCCGCAAACCTTGTGAGATGAGGAAATTCTGATGATGCTAAGTGCATCCCTGTGCCATAAGAGGCAGACACTTGAACATGTGCTCTCAGCTTGCAAGATGTCATTAAGGCAAGGGTGATACACATGGCGCCACAACAAAGTACGAGTACTAAATGAGCTGGCTGCTACAGTAGACCTGTAGGTGAAGGCGAACAGCAAAGTCAGACCGAGCACTGAAAGTATATACTTTCTGAGACCAAGAAAGTCAGCACATTCCAAACCAAGAAAACGAAATAGCAGTTTACCATCTCTTCTAGACTGTGCAAATGACTGGGAGATGGCAATAGACCTACCTGGGCTACTGACATATCCAGAGAGTATCAGAAGATCTCGAAGACGGTCAGATATAGTGCTCCATTTCTCATCATCGCACCAGATTATAAGGATCTACTGACACTGTTGGGGTTGAGGGGACAGTCAAGAACAAGGACACTTAAGAGGTTCAGCGAAACTGCGGAAAAGGCATTGTGCTGGCTGTGGAACAACCGTAATGGACTATGAAACTCGAGACAGTAATTTGTTTTCAACATAAGGGTTACTATCACAATTGCCTCCAGCTGGAAGGAAATAGGAATGAATTTGAAAGCTGCAACAAGGTGGAGTGGGTTCAATTCTCAGCACTAAACTGGAGTCTGACACTTGGGAGTCATGACCTAAGTGGGCCCGGCCCTCTTAGAGTGTAAAAGAGATTAAGGGGTCGAAACACTTGATAGACGTGGCTACCACTTTTGATAATCAGATTGCCTCCTGTTGTATCGCTCTGTAAAGAGGTTCCTGTCATGGAGGCCGAGATGCACAGAATAAACCAGAGCTGGGGTGTGACAGGGTGAAGATAAACCCTTCTGTGACAGGGTGAAGATAAAACCTTCTGTGACAGGATGAAGATAAGCGGGATAATACTTTGTTAATGTTCTTCAGTTGTTCGACTGGCTATCGACAGAGATGGTGTTTACTGAAGGGACTTTATTAACCCAGGTAGTTTTTGTAGACTCGTCTGTGTTGGTGTTTGGCTGTATGATTGTAAAGAATGAAGTACTATTCCCGATAATCAAATGTCAACAATGTAACTTCCGACTGGAATTCAAGTAGTAAGTCTAATTTCGTCTTAACTAGAAAATAGCTTTATTCAGTAGTTGCATTCTTTAATCATTCCATGCTGGTTCATAGTTACATTCAACAAATAATGTGTGCAAACCAGCAATCCAAAGAATCAAACAGAAAATGGGACCTGCTAGATGGGAAAACAGCCGCCGCTCGTCTCGTGCTAAAAACAACTCTCTGATCTCCCCTTAAAAAATAACTTCCGTTTCTTTACTTGTATGAATTCTACCCTAGGTTTGATGACGTCATTTCATGTACACCATGATTGAATGACTGTCATAGGTTTGGGACTAGTGTTTTTAACTAACTAGTCGCGCTCAAATACTTAGTGTTTAAATCTTGCTAAAGTATTCTTACACTAACTATAATAAGTGGCAGCACCCTAGTGCTTATCCGACGTAATAATCCATACGGTCACAGGGGCACTGCACGAAGGACGGCAGCAGACCAACAAAGTGAAAGCAGTTTGTTGCTGCCCTAGAAGACGCCACCAGGCGTGAGGCCACTGACTACTGTGTCAGTCGGCTGCTAAAGATCAAAGAAGATGATTAAATGTGTGACGGTATTGCCTCCCCTGCTTTGCAGTAGTGGTCAAAACTCAAGCGTATCTAATATGGGCCTTCAAAGGTGTCTACTTTCGCACAAAATTACTCTTGGCAGAGATGTAGATAGAAGGGTAATGACACTTCTATCACAAGGGAATATTCACAAGATTTTAAGATAAGTGAAAACAAAGCTGTTTTGGCTCAGCACGTTAATCTAGAATATGCCGACAACTTTTGTGAAGAATTAAGCAATGATTAATCTTAACTCGTTATGCCCCCTCTTCTGATTTACTCAGGAGAATTCTTATTATTCCGGTATAGTTCTGTTTATAGTGTGTGTAGTAAATTGACCGAGACAAACATGCAGTTCATTTAAAAGGATTAAATCGAAGTTAAATTTGTAACTTTACAAAAACAAAATTTAATAATTACTTAACAGTTTGAAAATACTCGTAATTTGTTTAGCTATGGATCAAGAAAAAGGTTATCATCACGGTCGTGATGGGGTGTACAACCATGATTGAGTGTGTAACAGCAAAGATAAAGTATGTAACATCGATGATTGTATGGAGTATGTGGAACAGCGATGATTGAATGTGCACAGTGTTGATTTAATGTGTAACATCACGTATTAAGTGTATAACACCGCTGATTGAGTGAATAACTGCGATGATTGAGGATGTATCAGCGATGAATGAGTGTTTAATAGCGAGGGTTGAGTGTGTAAATGAACGGGTAACAGAAATTAGCAATTAGGTGACTGAAATACTGCTCAAGAAATGAATTAATAAGACTAACAACTGAGCGAAAAATTTGAATGAAATAGTAAGCTCTAAAGGTGACAAATTCGGATCTAAAGATGGGTGAGTGAATTAAAATGGTTGGTGAGTTAATGTGGTGTGTCAGTTAAATTTGATGATAATTGAAAGAATGTCAATACGTTCGGTAATCCGATTCAGAAATACACCTGAAAATAGATGTGTATTTGTTAATAGAACAACGTCTTTCGTAATAATAAGACCAATGAGGACCAAAGAGAAGGCAACAGCTTCTAGATTGACAAAACGTGCAGTAACTAGAACAAGATTTATATCCCCAACATGAATGGAGGCATATCTGGAGTCATCTTTATATGACCACCAGCTATACACAATGCTTCAATATACATATGTGGAAGTGAACCTCTGTCTTTGAGGCTAATTACACCCCCGTTGACTTTTGAAATCATCTACACACTTCCAGGGATTCCCCCTGTGGTGAAACATGTTGAGAACCCAGCATTGTACACTAAGATTGGAAAAGTCACTTGCGCTCCAGACGCGATTCTTTGGCACTGACATGGTTGACTGCATGCAGGAGGATCTCACTGTGGACCTATTGATAAGCAGGCGAAGCTGAGAAGTGGCTCTGTGCAGGACGGGACAATTCCTTGTGTGAACACAGAACCAGATCACAGTACTTAAACTCTGCAGAGTTGGAGAGCCGTCCCCCTCGCCCCCCCCCCCCCCCCCGCCGCCCCCCCCCCCCCCCCCCACGGATGACGGGGAATGCACAGTATGCCACACACTTCTTACTGCTAGCTTGGGACTAGATGTGACGATCCTTTAAATGCAAGCCATGCTAGAAAAACTGGAGGTCATGACTCCAACTCAGCACGTGTCGGCATGGCAGATACGCCACAAAAAACGCTTAGTTCTACAGTGTAGATAATACCAAGGAGTTTTCAACTTGGTATTGGCTGCAAAAGAGCGAGAATTTCAGCATCCCTTGTTAAACAACAACAAAAACACATCCCCACCACCATTCACTGAACCAAAGTCAATAAAAATAGATTCACAGCCCCCACATAACTGATATGTCAATAAACAAATATGGGACGTACCTTGGATGAAATCAGTTATACAACTCTAATTTTTGTTATATATTTTAAAATATAAAATGTAGATTTTTATTCAAGGAATAAAAAGAATGTAACCAATGGTAACCGTTAAAAGTTACTCAAATGTAAACAAAGTAATACAAGTTAATGTCAGTTACTGTCAGAAAATATGAGAGAAATTCATTTCTATTATTATAACAATGTTATAACTGTCACGGCATTTACTCCCCTTGCTCTGCTGTGCTGGTCCAACAATGGCCAAAATGGCCAGTATCTAATGTGGGTCTTCAAAGGTGTCTGGCACAAGATTACTCTTGGCAGAGTTGTAGATAGAAGGATAATGATGCTTCTAAGTCGAGGGAGTTCATAAGATATTTCAGAAGTCAAGAAAATGCTGAATGGGTCTGAGCATGTTAACTTTTCATCTAACTCGCCGCCTTTTGTGAAGATATATAAAAAGTGTATGATTTAGCTCGTTCAAGCCCCCAGCTGATTTAATTCAGGTAAATTCCTCTTAATAGCTCTCTCTCTCTCTCTCTCTCTCTCTCTCTCTCTCTCTCTCTCTCTATATATATATATATATATATATATATATATATATATATATATATATATATATATATATATATATATATACTATTCACCAGCTGAGGTAATTATCACTCACTCCCTGCTCCATTCGGAGTCTGGGGTTACCTCTGCGTTTGGTTCTTCCGTAAGAACTAGCATGAAGCAATCAACAGCGCTTGCTGTGGTGGTTCATGAATGTATCCTTTTCACATTCTGAGGTTGCCAGCCTAGTATGAATCTTTAACACCACTATCTCAAATTCGCAGAAAAAAAATATGTTACACGCACCTCAGTAATTGAGAAATCTTAGACTTCCTGCTCGGTAGAATAGTCCTGGAATCGTAACACAGATGGGGTATTCTTTCTGTTTCAAAATCGCTCTGTGACTTGTGAGTGGTCTTGTAGAATTCCGGGGCCTGTATTACTATTGGCGAGTTTTCTATTGATGTACAAAGATGCTCTTAATACTTTTTTGTCCGGTCCTATAAATTCAGAATTCAACTCTATTGTTTTATGTGGCAAGGTCCCAGCTGTTTGACGTTTTCTGGAATGCATTGCGGTATGTCAAACTTTTTATACGTTATATAGTAGGTTCCCGGCCCACGCTTCCACCTGTCGTTTTCGACAAAACTCCCAATCAGCGCGAGTTTTTATTGGCGCCTCAAATGCTAGCCACTACATTCAAAGTACATGTTATGATAACTTTTCCTCATGTAATATTGTCCAGCACTCGTGCGTTTGACAATTTTAAACAGTCATCCTCCGTATATGGAGTTATGATATCCGCAAAAGGTTGTCAAAGTTGACTTATATCACACTTCCTGCTCACTCTTCCAAATGTCTTCCAAGATTGCGTTTATCTATAATCACCTGTCCCAAACAGTCGAGTCGGTAGTGAGAATGCTCGCATCTACCTGGTGTCAATGTGGTATTAACACGTTTTAGTCATTCAATTAATTTCTTAGGGATAGGCAATACGCTTGTCTGGCCCTGTCATGCATCGAAGCGTGAAACGTGAACAGTGACAGTAGGGAAAAAGAATGTGCTAACAATTGAATAATGCACATAATTCAGTACACACAAATGTAGTTCAATACTGCCGGAGAGGAGTAGAGAGTGCACAAATTATGTGATATATATATATATATATATATATATATATATATATATATATATATATAATTATGATTCAATTATTTTTACATTATATTTAGCACTGACATGATTACTTTAGCATTGAAATTAAGACTACCACTTGGCTTATTTCTCTATTTCCGATGATAATGCTAGCGGAGTAATGTAAAAGGTGATCGAGCTGTAGCTGGTTATTATAAGTATTCACTTTGCGTTCCGTGCGGGGTTTCCTCCCGTGTCCAATCCGAGGATGGGTTATAGCAGAAACCTTCCCGTTGTTAATTTCGAACGTGATAATGTTCATTCAGTATCATTTTACCCGGGAAATCATCTGCCTATTTCAGAGAAAGTTTGTATCCAAGTGTGGTGCATTTCTATGACTTTTACGACCTGTTACACTCTGGGGTTGGTCAATTAATTTGGACGTTTTCCCAAGCAGTAGGTCGAAAGTTTTAGTTTATTTATGGAATGTCTCATCGTGAACATGCTTTTATGCCAGTTGTGAGATATAAAGACAGAATTTGCGCCCGCAGCGTGCGTTATTAGCACATTTTAAGGACGGCCTACTTTGTTGAGAAATCAAGTTGAAATCTCCATCTTGCTAAGTCGTCTAAGGTCTTTAATAACTTAAAGCATTGAGTGATTGACAAACAGCTCAATTTTGGAGACAGGAAAATAGAAACAGGGGTAGTGGGTTGAATGCCACCAGAAATAGGGGACCATGAGCGAAATTAAGCCACAAGAAAGTCGTCGAAAAAGGAAAATGAACGAATGTGAGAATTAAAAGAGAATAAAAAGAAAGATTGAAAAACGTATAGGCGAATTTATATCGTCGCATTTAAGGAGAATGAACCCTCGTCTACAGAGAAGAATAATGATAACATAACAATTTTAATAGAGTCAGAAATACAAACTGCATTCTTTGTCATTTTATCCTTCTATTTATTCCTGTATGAGCACACAGGCTCTCACAATGGATCAAGAATGTGTTCTGTGCTTGCAGGGTGTTTTTTTTCGGACGTGTTAGTAACAAGAGCCAAATACTGATTTCAGCATTATTGGGAGGATAATTACTGTGGAGTTCCGGAATGAGAAGACGCTGAAGATCAGACTTTATTATTAGAACTGAGGCTTCAAAAAAGTCGACGCTTGTTTTACGTCTAATAGAAAACCAGAACAATCGCAAAATTAAAACTTCACAAGAAATAACTAATACACAATAGATGATTTTGGCTAAGTTTTCGTTTTTTGTTTTTTTTTCTTAAATAAACTAGAAAACAAATGCGTAAAAGAGAAAAGAAGAGAGAGAGAGAGAGAGAGAGAGAGAGAGAGAGAGAGAGAGAGAGAGAGAGAGAGAGAGAGAGAGAGAGAGAGAGAGAAACAACCAGAGCACGGCAAAGAAAACAGCACTGATCAATAATACGAACACGACAACTCATGAGATGGCATGAACATGACATTACTCCATAATAATGTGTCGTTACTTTAATTATTTGTTTCCTTTTTTTTTTTTTTTTTTTGTGAGATTAAACTACCATTATTTTCGTTTATTTGCTATCCTCCAGTTTCAGGAAATGAATATAACATGCTGTTTCCGACAAAGCCAGAGAACTAAAGGAGAAATTCGTGTCACATGTGACATTTTGATAAATGACTTGAATGACATCATGTGCGTAACTGCGCGGGGCGTTCAGCTCTCAGTACACGGATGGTTAATCATCTCTCAAACAATACACAAACTGTGGGTGTCTTTAACTTATTTTAGTTCCCACAGTCGGTTCTCGCGTATGGACAATTTTTTTATGAAACAATCAGAATAGCTCGATTAAATGTGTTTAGCTAGGTGCCTGCTTCTTCATATAGCAATCTAAATGCTACCACTCAACATGGTATAACACTACCGGCTGTAGCCGTCCCTTGAAACGTACTCAACTTTCTAACAGGAAATGTTTAAGCTTTGGTTTATGGTTTCATGAATTCTTTTCTCAATAAAAATGTCTTTTTTTGTTTTATCCCAGTGCTTGTTTTTATATTTTGGTAAACATTTGTAGCCGCGTGCCAAGCACAGGGAATTTTATTTATGTTAAAGAAGATTAATAATAATGTAGTAGATGACATGGAACGACAATTGTTTGCACCAGTTAGGTTTTCATTTTAAATAAAAGTATGCAGCGAGGTTACAGCAGTACACGCAGATCATTGTGACCTGCTGTGTGTCAAAGTGATTAATAAATAGGTCGTACTAAGTGACTGAAAAAGTTTGCATCAGCAGTGGTTCTCAAAATATATAGGAAAAGTCCCTAACTAAGTTTGATGCTAGTAACTACAATAAGTTTAGAAGCATTCATACGCACTTCAAATTATAAAATAATAGTCAGCGAGAGTTGACAAAAACCAGGATGTCTATCAACAGATAGAACAGCGCGTGAGAACCATTAACAAAATGTAGAATGATAAAAAAAGATCAAGTTGATCAGGGGAGCAGACAGAGCAGAGAGAGAGAGAGAAAGAGACAGCAGTGCCAGTAGAGCAACACTTTAGGCTCCAACTTCAACATTTTAGAGATTAAAGTAGAAATAAGAAAGATATCTCTTCAAAGACAGCCACTATTCAACATCAAGCACTACGTCTTCGGTGCAAGTTTTTCCTAACCAAGGAGAGGTAACAAGTATCTGTACATTATTAGTTGTGCCTGCTCAAACATTACGCTGAAAAACATTTTAAAATCTAGAGAAAGTCTTATCTTCGTATAGTCATAGTTTCACTGATTACATAGACCTTCACGTCAGAAGAAAGAAAACATTACAGTTCTGCCTGAAAGAGAAATTTTTGACAGCTTATCGAACCTTAAAGAGTCTTTATATGAGGCAAGAGTATCGAACAGAGGAGACCCACTGTTGTTGCATTTTTCGGAAGTTAATACAGCAATAAAGCTAATCGTCACAAATAACTTGGTGTAGACGCCGAATAGGGAAGAAAGACAGGACTGACTAACATCTTGGAAGAATTTATTCAACCATTTATTATGTTTTTGTAAAAGATTCAACAATTGTGAAGAAAAGAAGAACTGCAAGAATTTGTTTTAAGCAATTTCAGCCAAATAAATATATAACGTCTCCTGGACTTTGTAAAGGTCCTATATGAAACTCTCTTGTGACGTCAAAGAAGTACATGTTGTCAATTTTCATCGTTGTAATCAGTGTGGATCGACGTTTGTGTTTTTTGAAGATCATCTACATTGAACAAATTATGTCGTTATAAGGTTGCTCAGAAAAGAACATGGAAAACGAGGTTTCCCCTTCCTCAAAAATATATGTGGCCATAACCATCTCAGGTGTTAACCTGACACAATCTGTTCTACTACAAAACTATACGATCACGCAAGAAAGGCGCGTAACAAGAGAGACTAATACCTGACACACTGACAAACACACCTGATTAACTAATCTTCGATTCAACTAATACAACACACATTGTACACGGCCACACATTTATTAGTAGTAGCATTATATAGAAAGTAGCATTCTATAAAATGAAGAGTATTTTATGCAACAATTCTTTGTCATTGGAAGTAAGAAAGAGAGTTCTTCATTGTTATATAGAACCAATCATGACATATAGGATTGAGTCATGGACAATTAGTAAACAAATAAGAAAGAAACTAGAGGCAACAGAGACGTGGTTTTACAGAAGAATATTAAATATACCATGGACAGCCAAAAAGAGTAATGAGAATGTCATGAAAGAGGTTAATGCACAAAGGAAACTTATTTCACAAGTTAGAAAGAAGCAAACACTTTTTGGGGCATTGTCACTGCGCTATTTCGCCGAAATATCAGATTGGCGGCATTGTGGTTTTGGCCACACTGAGATAACTTTACCGTCGAAGTCATGTGACGAAGACGGAAGCCGGAAGAAATTGAAGGCGCGAAAAGTCAGTGAGTTCTAGCTAAGCGTTCCGAGCGAACGTATATATTTCTTCCCTGTCGCCAGCTATTTGCTGTGCGGGGCGTCATATGGATTATTAGCCAGAGATCGCCATATTCAATTCGGTTGGAGAATTCTGTGTAATTCTGGATGAGTGTAGTGTCCAGTGGAGATTATCGTCAGGCCGCATATGACGAGTTGTTCATGTCTAGGGAATTTCTTATCTTTAGTTTTTTGGATCGCTAGGGTGAGCTATAGTCAGTATAGTGTGTATAATGCCGTCATACTGGGATGTATGAGGCTCTCTAATATAATTAATTCAGGTAAGTTTCTCTGGCATTTATATTTATATATTTTATACGTGTTGCTGGCCGTGTGGGCCTAATTCTGTGTGCTTACAGTAATAAAAGGGAAGTACCTGCAGAAGGTGTTAATTTCTTATGTCAGCCATTATGTTGTGGTCGTACCTTTGGAAGGACGAGCCTTATTTATCATTAGTATTGTTGTGATTGCAAATCCACAGCATATCTTGCTCTGACATCTGGGTGGCTCTGTCCTATTCTTTAAAGGCCATGGGGCCTAGATGTTCATTATGAAGGCTAGAAGTTGCTATGCACACATAAGAGAACCGTATTATTCCTTGACGTCTTTGGGCGCGTTTTATTGCCTTGTGGTTAAAGAGATTATTCTGCAGTGGTCAGTGTTCGGATATTTTGGTTGTTTTGCAGAATTGTTGTAAGTTATTCTGCTGGTGGTGAAATAGTAGACTGTTTACAGTAGTTATAGTCGGCAGGCCTGTTTCAGTATTTAGTTCACAGCACAGCGAGGGGTTACTAGGTCAGTGTTCCCGCCTTCAGGTTTACAGCGTTATCTTGTGAGCTATTTTGGTGTTCCAGTTTCACGGCAGTGTGTTTGTCAGTCAGCACTACGGAACGGGGTTCGGTCACATGTGACCTCGCCAGCCGTAGTTGACCTGGATCAGAAATAAGTCACAGTGACAAAGCTCGTGTTATCGGTACAGATATCAGTTTGACATTGTGATGGTTGAAGCTGTATTTGTATGTTGATTGTAAGCTAGGGAATGCAAGTATTGTTAGAAGATGTGTCTAAGATGATAGAATAAATTTGCAGCTGGCGTCTGGCTTGTCATTTTGAGATATTACAAGTTGTACTTTGGAGTGTAGTACTAGGAAGGTAGTGATCCATTTGGAGCAGAGAAGATAGAGTGTTGAGTTTAGTATAGATTGGCCCAAGTGACTAATGATGTCAGGCGGTAGATAGATCGTCTATTATTGGTGGTATCAATAGTGTTGGCGGCATCCCAGGGTGTATGCAATTCCTCGTATCTGGTTAATGGTTTAGTTCTATGCAACCAGAGTAGATTGGGACTTGATATCGTGTTCTGGTAGCCTATCTGCAGCAGGGTTATCTCACATACTGCTCTACCTACCTGGGAACGTTACCTTTCGGGAATTTTGCTAAGTTCTGTCGGTTTCAAGCCATACTGATGTGCCTGTGCAGTGGGAGCCTACCAACGCCTCTGTCATGACCCAGACAGTTACTGTGCTGAGGAGTGAAGCCTGCTGATCTGATTAGTTCCGGAGTACTCTATCCTGAAGTCTGCTGTGATAGCACCGTGTAGAACAGTGTATACGTGTGAATATTTGTCACAGTACCGTGCCAAAGGAGAATAGTGTTAAAAGCTGGCACACAGAATTGTGGAGAACTCGGTTTTCTGGAACATTTTCGTTTGGTCGTTTCAAGTGTGGAGATTCGTTTGTGCTGTCTTCATCTTCATCATCGGTGCTGAAGAGCTTCTTAGGCAAGGGTCGCTGGACCATCAGTTAAGTTTTTGTTTGCAAATCTGTGTATGATTTGTTATATTTATGTTTTTCTTGTTTTTCCATTAAATTCCGTTTTCTTCCTTTAAAATTGTCTTTTCTGTCTATCCACCCAATCCTACTTATCGATCAGTCTGATTCTCTGGAGTAGTGGGATAGTTGTGTCGGGGTCTTGTTAGTTTAGCAACATGTTTTGTTCTGCTCTACGTCTGTTTCTTGAGGTTTGCTTATTGATTTGTTGTTGTTTTCTTTCCTTTTGTGTTGGTCTTCTTCTCGCTTTTTGGTAGAAATTTTGTCTGTATTTCTATAAGGAGTTAGGTAGTTAGGTGGAATCTTTCATTATAGTTCCTATTACGTGGGGTATTTACATATTATATCTTTGATATGTTATAGTGTTAGTATTGCTTTTATGTTATTTAGTTTATTTTGACTGGTGTGATTTATGTGGTAGTGGTTAGTGAAGGAGTTAGCTCTCAACACATCATTGTTATTGTTTAGTCTGCTGTGTTTAATATTATATTTGTGAGTTCAAGGGTGGACGGGTGTCGTGTTTAATGCTCTCTTTTCTTTCTTGTGGAAAAAGATTGGATTGGACTGATTCCTTTCTAGGGTGTGTCTGTGTATGTTTAGTGGTGGAGTAAGGCAGAGGTGTTTCCTGCGACTGCTCTACTTAACATTCCAAGCCCTGTTTGAGTTAGGTGTATTGGTGGAGTTTGTATTTACATTGTCCCGTACAACCAGTAATTCTTTTGTTGTGTTTAAGTGGTGTGATCTCTCGTTCCTTCTTGCTATCTTGTAAATAAGTTAACAGGTATTCCTTGTTTTCGTTAGTGGTCAGTCACGCTGTGTATATATCAGTCTACCCCCGCTCTTATCTGGTATGTCATCTTATTCACCGTGATTGGTAGTTATCGTTCCGTTTAGTGTTTGTCTTTTCATTTGTGGCGTGTTCATTTTTGCCAATTGTAAACTTTCTGGTATTAGGTACAATATTGAGAGTACAAATATTGTCATAGTACAACACCAAGGTGGGTGTTAGTAAGATACTGTGGTGAAGAAGCTGTGTATTTTTCAATTTTGTGGCGAGTCCACAACCTTACAGTTTTGAGGTGACATAGCACCAAGAGGTATTATCAGCTGATGAAATACAACCTTCGACTATAGTAAGAGTCTTGACAGTTGTATCACAGAGACTAAGTGGTCGGAAGGACCAAAATCTAGTGAGTAAAGAGACAGTAGGTAACAGTTGTTGTGAATGATGATATTTATACATTAGGTGGTGAAGTGGATTATATATATACATTGAGAGTTGAAGTGGATTATATTTATGCATTAAGTGGTGAAGTGGAGTATATTTGTACATTAAGTGGTGAAGTGGATTATATTTATACATTGAGAGGTGAAGTGAATTATATTTACAGGCATATGTTGCTACTTTGAGAAGGGTTATTGCTATTTACATATCTTTACTGCATACTTTATAAGCAGAGTGGTATCTGTTGATATAAGTGAAGTGGTTCTGGTACATGTTATTGAGTAGTGCATACTATTTATAGAATAGTAGTGAGTATTGTAAGTGTACATCATGGACTATGATAGTTTCATGCGGCTAGGCAAGGAAGCTGGGTACACAGGAAAAGAATTGTTGGATTATGCCAAGGAAGAATTCCAACCAAAAGAGAACCAAGATGCCTTAAAAGATCTACGTGCCGAAGAACGAGAACTCAAGAAGGCAGAATTAGAATTTCAAGAAAAGAAGTTCGAACGAGAATTACAGGAAAAGAAAATGAAAAAGGAGAGAGAATTAGAATTTCAAGAAAAGAAGTTGGAACGAGAATTACAGGAAAAGAAGATGAAAGAGGAGAGAGAGTTCGAATTACAAGAAAAGAAGATGAAAGAGGATAGAGAGTTAGAGTTAGAAAAGGAGAGAATGAGAATAGCTCTGGAAGAGAAAAAGATTGATAAAGAAATACAACTGAAGAGATTAGAATTAGAAGTGGGTGCGAGTGGTCAGAACTCAAATCCGAGGGAGTCCCATCGTCCCTTTAGGCTGCGTCTGCCAAATTTTAATGATAAAATCGACAGTTTAGATTTTTTCCTCGAGAGGTTCAAGGCCGATTGCGTGGCCTGGAAGGCTGACAGAGATCAATGACCATCTCTGTTATCCACGTTGCTAGAGGGGCCTGCGATGGAGACTTTCTATAGCCTCCCGCTGGAAGAAAGGGCTGATTATGACAAGGTGAAGGAACGGTTGCTCTGGACGTTCCGTCTGACGGCTTACGGGTACCGGACGCGCTTTAGAAGCGCGATGCCAAGTGCAGACCAAGACTTCGAGGACTTCATCTCGAAGATCAAACTTCTGTTAAATAGATGGATTGAGATGGAAGGAATTACTAAGGACTATAATGGCTTGCTAGATTTGATGCTAAGAGACAAAGTGCTGTCCTCATGTTCAATTGAGTTGGTGGCTTTTTTCCAAGAGCGCCAGCCAAAAGACATTGAGTCTATGAGTCTATGGCCCAACTGGGGCACCATTACGTCCTTGCCCATCCGGGCAAACCCATTCAGAAGTCAGGTCTGCCAGACGCCTTAGTCGCAGGAGTCGACAAGATACAGCGCCAACCATGGCGAAATCAGTCAGGCGAGGCAGACAGGTGCCAAGACCAGAAGCACAATAGGTCCTCCAGTCCCTATCAGCCAAGGAGAGGAAATTATGGGAACTTCCGATCCTATAGGAATGGTCGCTCGAACTGGCAGAACCGACAATTTAAAAGTGATAGTGACGGAGGAGAGCGCCAAACGCGAAAGCAGGTACACTTCGAGGATTCTGGGGACAAAGATCGGTTTTGGTATAAAACGAAACAATCCAAGCAGAAGAGTAGTTTATCAAAGAGTCGATCTTCCAACTCCGATGCGTGGTCTTCGTCATCTAAAAGCCCCAGCAAGAGTCCACGCGATGAGCCGAAGAGGGAGCGCATGTGCTCCAATTGTGGTGGCAATAATCATTGCGCTGACAGGTGTCCTACCCCAATCGAACACGCGAATTCCGCGTTTGTGTTGGACACGGTCAACAGCGAGGACTGTGTGGAGTGTCGTCTGCTGTTTAATGCGAACGAGAAGTTAGTGCTACAATGCGGGCATGCGGCACCATGTCTGTCGGCTGTCCATGAGACTAGCAAGGTGGCTCTCCAGAAAGGTATGGTGGAGAAGAAACCAGTCTCCGTGTTAAGGGACACTGGATGTACCACAATTGGGGTGCGTCGGTCATGTATCGACGAGTCCTGCCTTACAGGCAAAACTGTAAAGTGTACTACATTTGGGGGCAAAGTTGAGTCTTACCCCAGGTGTGTATTAATGTGGACACCCCGTACCTCTCGGGTAGAGTGAACGCGTTCGTCCTCGAAGACTCGATTGCCGATTTAATTGTCGGCAATGTACGGGGAGTGCATAATGCCATGGGTGCGGCCGGAGGAGAGGCTCAGCAACACTAAAGTCCCGAGGCGGATAACCAGGTGGTCGATGGATCTCCACCCGAGAAGAAAGTTCATCTGAAACGGCGTGCGCGGCAAATGCCAAGGCACATGGATAAGAACAGTAGAGGCATATCCAAGAGCCCGATAGCTGGCGATCGCACGGTTTGGGTTCGTAATGTTCCCCTGAGTGCTAGTTGGTGCACACTCAGACGAGTGTTTAATGAAGTCGCGCCAGTGAAGTTCGTGGAGGTATTGTCATTGCGGGACATCAAAGTTGCACGAGTGACTTTCACGAATAGGTGGGGTGCGCATGATGCAGTCAGGTGGAAGCACATGTCGCTGCTCCATAACCACCTGCTGATAGTTCAGAAATAGCAAGAGATAGGTATCGGGTTCGCGTTCAGTAGGTTGGTTCGGTTAACTCGAACCGAACCTTAGAGTCTGACCCACGCCTCCAGTCCTATTCTGATAAGAATATAAGGGTTTTGAAAACTTTAAGGATCATGCTATACAATGGTGTACAGTTGTAATGTATGTATCATGGTGCCATAAAGGCAATTTGCTATAGAGTTGTATGGAATGTATATTTAAACCATGTTCAAATGATTGTTTATGCTATGAGATTATTTACTGTTGTGGATGCCTAGATAAGAATAACTATAAATGTACTACATATTGTGTTTTGATAGACCTGGGGTGGACAGTCGTTGTCATTATTCACGACTGCCAAAACCTGGGATAGCTTACTTCATACGTATGTTGTGTTTTGGGGAGCTTGAGAAATGCAGTAACGACTATGGCAGGATAGAACAATGGCTTTCTCTTGGTTCAGATGAGGAGATGCTGTTATGGCATATGATCGTCCTAAATCCAAAGAGGGTCGGGCGAAGCTTCCTCCGATTAAAGAAAACTACGTTTTATTTCTTAAGTGGGGGTGGATGTCACGGCGCTATTTCGCAGAAATATCGAATTGGCACATTGTGGCTTTGGCCACACTGAGATAACTTTACCGTCGAAGTCATGTGACAAAGACGGAAGCCAGAAGAAATCGAAGGCGCGAAAAGTCAGTGAGTTCTAGCTAAGCGTTCCGAGCGGACGTATATATTTCTTCCCTGTCGCCAGCTAGTTGCTGTGCGGGGCGTCATGTGGATTATTAGTCAGAGATCGCCATATTCAATTCAGTTGGAGAATTCTGTGTAATTCTGGATGAGTGTAGTGTCCAGTGGAGATTATCGTCAGGCCGCATATGACGAGTTGTTCATGTCTAGGGTATTTCTTAGCTATAGTTTTTTGGATCGCTAGGGTGAGCGATAGTCAGTATAGTGTGTATAATGCCGTCATACTGGGATGTATGAGGCTCTCTAATATAATTAATTCAGGCAAGTTTCTCTGGCATTTATATTTATATATTTTATACGTGTTGTTGGCCGTTTTGGCCTGATTCTGTGTGCTTACGGTATTAAAAGGGAAGTACCTGCAGAAGGTGTTAATTTCTTATGTCAGCCATTATGTTGTGGTCGTACCTTTGGAAGGATGAGCCTTATTTATCATTAGTATTGTTGTGATTGCAAATCCACAGCATATCTTGCTCTGACAGGCATGTTATGAGAAGAGGAAAGCTGGAATATATCGTAACAACAGGTAAGATTGAAGGAAAAAGATATATGGGAAGACAAAGAGATCAAATACTGGATAGTTTGACATCGTGGCAGGGAAAGAAGTCAACAGTAAAATTGATAAATTGTACTGGAGACAGCAAGCTATGGAGAGACATGATCTCCTACGCCAGTGGGCACGGTACTTGAAGAAGAAGAAGCATTTATTAAACCTGCAGTCTTAATTCATGTTTTCAATAGTGGGCGGTTTCGTACTCTTAAGGTGATGGAATTACCTAGGGGCGCTGAGAGACAAAGGAGATATAAGAGACGATAGAGGAGGGCTTATCAGAAATTTTTTTTGCTCTTTGTTGAAGGACTGTGCTAGGACCTAGAGTGAGACGCATTTATCGCTTCGTGCTGAACATTTTGGTGATGCTTGTGATGTACGATAGGTAGAGCGATCCTAAGTTAGAAAGAAGGAATTATAAGAGACGAATAAAGAGAAAGAGAACAGTAGATTGTATTAAATATTATACAGAGATAAGGAGGATATAATATAACTAACGTAGTCAACTTTAGTAACATGCGCAAGAGTTATAAATAGATTATGTCCACCAAAAACGGTAAAATAATGTGTGACAAGATAGATGACGCCATTTTATAAACACACCTACATCCTCTAAACAATTCTATAGTAAAAGACAACACCACTTGATGACGTCATACACATATACTCTCCAACAAGATAACTACACAAACTAAAAGACAAGTATAGGAAATGACGTGCTTACAACCACTATAGAAACTAGTGTAGTAACAATGACATCCCAAAGACGTGGACATAACTAGTGCACTACTACTCAAGATAGGGTTTTGACCAATCATAAGTATTAGAAGACCGGATTTCCGACATTAAGACTAATCAAAATAGCTTTCACAAACGGACCACATAACATACTGTATAAAATGAGCAGCGCAGAGCCTTTAGATGACAGACACTGGATGATTTTTACAGTGACAGGAACTTGCTGACTTGACACTCCTATAAGGAGTTTAGTGAATATTTTATTGGAGGTTTGTACATCTCGATATAGAATAAAATTGCTTCGTTATAGAATAGGATATTTTTATGAATTCGTAGAATTATTATTGGTGAATTAAAGTATGTGGTTACCAAAGTAATTATTCACCGGAACTAGGACCTTAGATCGTGAGAATCAGGCTTTTGGAAAACTGATGCAGGTTGGTTCTAGAAGTATTGAGAATTACAGTTTTACCTTGGAACTATAATTGGCCAAACCCATGTTCAGTAGAGACAGTTTGAGTTGAAAATAAAATTTGTAATAGTTATTATTACAAAACTGGAGCTTCGTCTATTACTGATTTGAAGGTTGCTTGAGTTGAAATCATTAGTAAAGTAAACAGCTTCGGAGTTATAATATTCGTGTTACTCTATAAGATCACGACAAACCCCATTAGATTCCTGTTACGAACCTAGGATCCCGTTTTGATCAGATTGAATCAACACCTCTGGCGGAATACCAGTATACAACAATTGTTGAGAAAACCGAGACCCTACCATTACAATCATAAGGACTTATTCCTTGAACATCAAACATCAGTACAATACCAAACCTTCTTTGGGTACTGATGACATACATACACTAAAACAGATATACAACAAACCGCATCCTACGAAACTTTCTTTGGTACCGGTTTACACAATTTCCCCAAAGACATCTTTGTGTGATACAGGCACAAATGTCATTGAACAAAGGAGAGGCCATGACGCATGCTAGCTTAAGTTACCACTAACAATAGTAACATGGACGCATTTTCCTCGTTAGTGGCAGGTACAAAGTGGTGAAAACAAGGACAAACTTAGAGGTTAATAATTGGGTCAAACCAGAAGAGGTGGATTGTTTAACTCTGAGCGTCCTAAATTTAGTGATTAGCCTACATTGAGTGACAATTGTGACAATTTGTATGTTAGTTTGTAATGGCAGAGATGGAGAATTGAAATCAAACATACGACATCAGCAACATATTGGTATTTTATGTTAAGTAAATATTTTCAGGTCAGTGCATTGCTTTCATTGTGAAGAATCAACGCTTCAATAACAACGTAAAGCAACGAACATTTTTATTTATTTATAAACTGAATTTTAATATACTTACTTACTTAGTCGTTCCCCTTCTACCGTGAGGTGTAGAGGTTTGGAAGAGAGAGCGCCAGACTATCCTATTGGCTGTCTTCCTCCTGGCCTAGTTCCATTCTTGTCCTCGGTCCTTCAAAGATTGTCTAATGTTGTCCTCCCAGCGGACTCTGGGTCGTCCTGGGGGGTCTGGATCCCTGGCTCTTTGTTTCCCATGCTTGTCGTGGTGGTAGCCGATCTTCTCCTATTCTGAATTTTAATATACATATACGAATAGCGAATTTTCAGGTTGTCATTTTGAGGGAAAGGACATTTTGAAAATACCGCATCGTGGGATATAAATTCTCGATCCCTGGAGCTAGTCTAGAAAAATATTCCAGACACCCGACGTTGATGTCTTGTTTCTTTTATATTAATTAAATTTATAAATACGGAAAGTTTAGATGTATCTTTATATGATGAAACATTAAACCTATTAGTAAAGTTCCTGATGACCTTATTACACGAGCAAAGTGAGTGATGCTCTTATTGTACTTGTGTCACATTGAGTTAATATTAGAGTAAGAGAGAAAGAGTTTACCATCAGAATGAACTGAGTGTGTATGGGTGATCCATTGCTGAATGGTGAAACAAGTCTGAACCAAATACTATCGCGTTTTCAAACCCTAGCCAAACTTAAATAAAAGGTATCTGTGTTCACTGGTGATAAGCTGAAGAAGATCACTTCCTACTACCACATATACATACACACTCATTTCGAAATTATTGCATTAAAATGTAATCTTCACATTCTTCCTGTCAGAATATAAATGGCTGAAGTAGAATAATCAATGAAGAAATCTAAAGAATGTAGAATAGAATATTTGAAGAATTTATTTATAACAAGAACTGCCAATGTACCTAGCGTGAACATCACTAATGAGGCAATGAAACCTTTCAGACTAATTGAACGTTTGTAGACGGTATATCCTGACAAGGTAACCAAGAAAAAAAAATGTCAGCAGCGACCAGCTCTATCAAACACGATTTACAAATCTTCACAACAAAACAATGATTGTCTACGTCCGTCGTAAAACATTTTATTGTTGATTGCTAAATCTGGAACATCACACACAATTGGTGAAGAACTCATCCTATCAGCAGCAAATAAGGTTCTTAGTACTGGTTCCCATAAGTCACCACCTGATGTACTTAAGACTATTCCTCTCACCAAAAATTCAATGCAGAGATGCATAGATTAAATGGCTGAAAACGTGGAAGACATTTTGTACTGCGTACTAAGGACAACAGAATTGGCATTACAACTGGAAGAGTTAACTTCACCAGGTAATTAATCTTTGTTTCTTGTCTACGCGCGCTTTAAAAAAGACGAACGTTTAGCTTCAGATTTGTTATTTGCAAGACGACTAAGAACATATACAAAAGCGGAATCACTATTTCATGTTGTTTAGTTCTTTATAGGCAAGAACGTTCCGCTTACTAACATATGTGCCTGTGCATCAAATAATGGTCTCTACAGTGAGTGTTTTGCTTACTATTTTAACAAACAGTTGCAAATGTTTTTTTTCATTCACTGTAACATTCATCGTCAACATCTGATAGAAAAGAAATCTCAATGGTCGCCTGCACAAGACGTTACACGCTATCATTACTGCAGTGATTAAAATTAAAGCCCTTGCTCTGAATGAGAACCTGCACAAGACGTTACAAGCTGTCATTACTGCAGTGATGATTAAAGTCCTTGCTCTCAGTGATCGACTAAGCTCGGAACTGTGTGTTAAGAATGATGAAGATTTGGAACGTTTGCTGCTTTATTCCGAAGCTCGTTGGTTATTATAAAGCAAGTGTGTGACTCTCTTTTACGACCTTTGTGTCACTGTTGCGACCATATATTTATTTCGCTCTATCAGGACACATATATGATGCATGAGGCGATATGTTCTAAAATCTTTACCGAGTGTTCAAAACATTCACTCACTGGTTCCTTTTCGTTAAATGAGGAGCATTGCACTAGAATAGTTGCTTGCCTCTATTTACATATTTTGGATCATCTTCTATGGTTCTGCCTGGATCATCTTCTATGGTTCTGCCTGGATCATCTTCTATGGTTCTGCTTGGATCATCTTTTATTGTTGTGCCTGGATCATTTTCTATGGTTCTGCTGGATCATTTCTTCTATGGTTCTGCCTATTTTCTATGGTTTCCTGGATCATTTCTCTATGTTTTCTTTGCATTGCCTAGAATAGTTGCTTGCCTCTATTTACATATTTTGGATCATCTTCTATGGTTCTGCCTGGATCATCTTCTATGGTTCTGCTTGGATCATCTTTTATGGTTCTGCCTGGATCATCGTCTATGGTTCTGTCTGGATCATCTTCTATGGTTCTGCCTATGCGATTAAGGTCACACTGGTCTCATCTTCAACCCCTCCTTCTCATGTTCACTTTTGCCTCACAACACTTCCCTTCTCCTGTGGGCTTCAGCTTATGGTATGTCTGGTAAACAGGTTGATTATTCCCTGATAGTTAGTGCTAGTCACTTACATTCTTTCTATATTCCTTCTCCTGCACTTTTCGTTGGTGGCTTGCTATCTTCCTGTATCTGTATCCCTTTACAGTCGGCTGTTTAATATGCAGGATACAAATGGAACATCTAATCAAACGCTTGTAACTTATACAATCTTTATCTAACAAAAATTGACTAACAGAGTATTACGATTGTATACAGAAACTTAACCTTGCCAGAATTCAATAAACCTGTAAACAAACAAACCGATGAACCAAAACGACCTACCTTGTATTGCCCCTGTTAACCCTAGTAAGGCATATTACCTTTTTTTTTATAATCTACGTCCTGCTGCAGTCCTCTTTATATTCTTACACCTCCATTCTAATATAATGACATTTGACATCAGTTCTGTAATCTTGAAGGAATTCAATAGATGTTGACAGCAGTGACATAGAATCAGTGGCGTCACTAGGGTTGGTGTCACCCACTGCGGTAACTCATGGTGTCACCCCCATGGACCTCCTCCCGTACCAGACCATACAGAATCCTTAGTAATGTTGTTTGTACTAATGTTACTCGTAAATCGTAATTCCCGTATATCACTGAATGTAATGGCAATAGTAGTGACATAAACAACTAGCAAAATTAAAATTACACCTTTAAATTACAATATTTTAATACGCACAGCCTAAACGTATTTATATTTACATAGTTTCATGTGGTTAAAGTGAAAATTCGGTAAGAAAACAATAGAATTCGAAGTAAAAACGTTTAAGAACTACATCAAAATTATGTTCATTTTAACGAAAAATGTTTTTGTGGTTATAACTAACTACAGGGATATTTTTATAAAAAATAATAAATTTCAGCTGAGACACAGCACAACAATTTTATAGACAGTCATTTTGGTGTCACCCCCTCTGATGGTTTCACCCGGTGCGATCCGCACCCCCCGCACTCCCCTAGTGAATCCAGTGTATAGAATGTGATGTATTCACATTCACACGCTGAAGAGCTTCTGTTGTGATGTGTATTCAGCAGTGAACATCACACACGACTAAACAATCAGACAGAATAAAAACTGAAACGCTCGATTACACCTAATACAGCGTGAGATTTACAACTGTTTCTTACAGCCATTTTGAGTTGCTGTATTCGTTTGATCAGCTGTTTCATGGCGGCCGCATAATCTCCATAAATTGATTTGTGGGCAATTTTTCCGCTTCTATTTGGAAATATGAACACTGGAAACCAGTCATAGACGTAGCATTTCCTTTCTTGTTCAACTTGTCACCTTTTGGTGCCACCAAGCTTAGTCCAAGTTGGCTCGACTATTCAGTTGGCCTACTGGGATTCATTAAATAAAATAAAAATATAAAAGAGGGATGTCATTTAATCTCCTAAAAACTTCAGAATTGCTTATAAGATAAATTAAATTTTTACCGCATACATATGCATATGTGGTTTCTCTAATAATATATTCTCTGTCAATGGTCAAATGTAAACATACCGAATAAGAGGCTCCATGTCGTTCCCAGGGGTACTTGATGAGAGAGAGACAGAATAGGTGTAATACTCCCTCAGGCGAGTCCTACAAGGCAAAGTATCCGAGGTTGTGCAATGGGCTGGCAACCTCATCACGTAAAACAAATATTTACAGAAACGAATGCTGCAAGAGTATATGAATACTTGTTCAGTCTTACTTCAAGGGGACCAAATATAGTAGTGATTCCATGTTTCGTTAGGAACAACCATGTCGGTGATGATGATGATAATGATGAAGTACATACTTAGTGACTGACATGAACATAGAAGGCAACTTAATCAGCAATAAAGGACTACTTCCGGATTAATTAAAACATGAACAATCAGAAATGTAGTTGAGAGGAAATAGAAAAAAAGCTAACACATCTTATGGCACTTCTTCGCTATCTGAGATAGGACTCAATGATGTCTACGCACCCAACGTCTTACATGTACTAATAAGGTTTTATAACAACAACAACAACAAAAGTTGTAGCTTCGTTTTCCTATTTGGACATTTTAGGTCGTGTTCTTGCTCGTTCAGCCCTAAGAAAGTTAGTGTTAGTATATTCGCTAGAGTTTTCCTCTTGTTCTTTGTGACATCCCTAGTCATTTATTTTTTTTTTTTAAATCAACCAAGCAATACCTTTTAGCACATTCAAGGAGAATTTGCCATTGTCATGAGTTGGGAGAATATGTTTTGTTAAGTTAAGTAGTGGACTGCAAAGATAAACAGGAAGAAAATAAAAATCACGTGCGTGATATGGAGTATCTTAAGACAGCTTGGATGAAGATCTATTAAGGTTATCTCTCTTTCCAAGCCCCAAACTCACTTATATTCTTAAGAATCACCCGCACTCTCTCCTTTTTCTCTTATAGAAAAAGAATGAGCTTTTAAAGTCACTTAAGACTCCCTTAATAGTAGATATGGACAAAGGTCTTGAACGAGCGCATTACCAAAAGGTTTAAAATGTTATTACGAATTCTTTTTTTTGTAAATAAGAAAACAATTCCTTTCTCAGCAAAACAACCATAGTTTTAAAAAACAAAGTTAACAATTCATAAATGCATATATCACGAAAACAAGTAGGTATGACATCCCACAGGAAAAACAAACAGAGTAACTAATAATTCTGCAATAACGAGAAAACAACGTCATGGTCTTGCATATGCCAAGAGTAGGGGAGTTTGTATAATTCGCTGACTAAAATTGCGCTATCCTTGCGCTGTAAATACGCATGATTTATTAGCTTAAAACATTGGTCGGGACTGTTATTTATTGGTTTTTTCTGACATTATTACTGGCATGTGCCACAACACTCTAGAAGACACAACAATCAAGTTCCACTAGACGGAGTCGTTAATCCACATAACACGGCGATACAGTCAGGCGCAATGAATATACAGATGTACACTTTCCTATCTCATAAGTGGGACTCGATTGATTGACCTGATGGTTTCGTCGTATCTGTGTCAAGATAAGGTACTCCGCACAGAGACATGGGTACCAGAATTCTAATGTACTGATGAAGTGGAGTAGAAAGAGATACTGGCTGCCACCAAGCGCTGGCATACGTTGAACAGGTGATTACTGAACCAATACTGCATAATGCGTTAGATTGTTAGACCGTGGTTACTGGGTTCACGCTGAGGTGAATGTGTTTTCTAATGATGGCCACTCGTTTAGTGAGCTTCGACGAGGTGGGTAGTTGGTAGATAGGAACTGACACTCTTAGAGCAATCTGCTTTCTGAAGGTTGGTTAGGAGAGAGAATATAACGTTCCCTTCGTTGTTATCTTGTCTTCAGTATGCTCTGGAACTGAATGTTCCAAACATACATACATTAATTCTAGACAAATTACCAAGCATACAATAAATTTGTATTTAACATTTATGCGCATGTAAATTTACTTATTTCATTTGCTAAACAAGTCCTTCCCTTTGTTGTCCATCCTACTCGGGCTGTGCTTTCTGGTCATTGCGCAATACCTTTTCTCAACATCGAGACCTCCGTGTTTACATGCAGCTCACATAGGAGAAATTTATTTGTACATACATGTACATCAGAACATTAACTTTTTCAGTAAAACCAAATTGTGTCCTCATCGTAATGAACATCTGGATTTACAAAATGTACTTCCCATTTTGAGGATGCACTTTTCATAATATGACATTATTAAAGTTTCCAGTACATTCCAGCTAATCATTATTACATTACATCATTAAGTTGTTCTCGGGGGTCGGTAACAAAAGGAAAGTAATAAAACCAAAATTAGTACATACTTGCGTTTTTGCCTCTGGGACACATCGTAAATTTACATGTTATAGAACATCTCTTGGCTTAGTAAAGGGTAGGTAAAGGATCCCGTTACATGCACATTGAAGCATATTGGGAATATGGTATTAGGCCCATATTTTCTCGACCATCGGCATACTTGGGGTGATGTGGTCAGCATCACGCAAGCTGCCCTAAACCTTCCCAGAGTTGCTCTGGTACCAAATTCAAGAGGCTAGGTCGACCGTGGAGCCGTTTGGGGTTTTAAAAAAACTCCCACCTCAACTGGGAATCGAACCATGCACTAACCACTGTGCTTCCGTGGCTGGTGGGTAAATAATCGTGAAATGAAGGTAAGTTATTTTAACTACACAAATGATATTCATTGGTTCAGTTCCGAGCACGATGAAGTTAAACAAAATTATCTTTCATTTTATAAAGTTATTTATACTGAGTAACCCAAGGAAAAATTCCCACACTTTAACAAATATAGAGTGAGTTTAAAAAAAAAATGTAAGTTGCAGCTAGTAATTATGTACAAGCTAATAACTATAAATTTTCTTTTAAGCCAACAGGGAAGTACAAGCAAACAAGTTGCCTCACAAAAGACAAGAATGGAAAACTGGTCAGCAATATACAAGAGCAAATGAAGAGGTGGACGGAATATTTTGACGACCCTCTCAATAGACCAGCTCCACATAACCCCCCGGACATCCAGCCAGCAGAAGAGCTATAAATTAACGATAAAAGACCAACGAAGGAAGAAATAAAGAAAGCCATAAAGCTCCTAAGATATGGAAAAGCGTCTGGACCTGATGGCATTCCAGCAGAGGCCATCAAAGCAGATATCAACAGGCTACAAAGATGTTATATAAATTACTTGGTAAAGTCTGGGAAAAGGAAGAGATACCAGCAGAATGGAAGGAAGGATATCTGGTTAAGTTGCCTAAGAAGGGAAATTTACAAGAGTGCACAAATTTTAGAGAAATAATGTTACTATCGGTGCCAGGAAAAGTATTAAACAGAATTATCCTTGAGAGATTAAAAGAGTCCATAGACAAGAAACTGTGAGATGAACAAGCAGGTTTTCGACAAAACAGATCATGTACAGACCAGATAGCCACTTTGAGAATAATAGTTGAACAAAGTCTGGAATGGAATTCACCACTATACATCGGATTTGTGGACTACGAAAAGGCATATCACAGTGTAGACAGAGAATCACTTTGGAAATTGATGAGGCATTATGGGATTCCCCTGAAGATCATTAATTTAATAAAGAAAATATATGAAGACATGACATGCAGAGTTCTTCATGAAGGACAGCTTACAGAACCGTTTGTGATAAGAACAGGAGTGCGACAGGGATGCCTCTTGTATCCATTTCTTTTCTTACTAGCAATAGATTGGGTTATGAGATCATCGACAACACACAACAGAAATGGAATCCAGTGGACTCTGACTAAGCAGTTAGATGATCTGGATTTTGCTGATGACTTGGCTCTTCTGTCCCATAACCGTAATCAGATGCAGGACAAATTGAAAACACTCGATGAGAGGTCACAGCAATTGGGTCTGAAAATACACAGGGAAAAGACAAAAATAATGAGAATAAATGCAGGTAATGATAACAGGGTTGAACTTGAAGAAACACAAATACAAGATGTAGAATCGTACACATATCTTGGCCGCAAAATAGACAAAGTGGAGGGACAGACAGCGATATCAAAATAAGAATACAAAAAGCAATAGGAGCTTTCATTGCATTTGAAAATATATGGAGATCAAGAGAAATCGGATCCAACACGAAAATAAGAATCTTCAACTAAAATGTGAAGTCAGTCCTATTATATGGCTTTGAGACATGGAGAACAACAAAGACAACAGCTACAGACTTTCATAAATGGGTGCTTACGTAGAATAGAGGGATTAAAATGGTATGACAGGGTTACCAACGTGGAACTGAGGACAAGAACAAGACAAGTGCCAGTGGAACAAGAGATGAGAAGAAAACGATGGCGATGCATAGGACACACACTGAGGAAACATGTTGATAGCATTACAAGGCAGTCCTTGTTCTGGAACCCCCAGGGCAAGAGAGGCAGAGGTAGACCAAGAAGCTCATGGAGAAGAGAGCTGGAAACAGAGGTGAAAATGACGAGCTGAACGTGGAAGGAACTTGAGATGATGGCCCGTGAAAGGAGAACTTGGCATGTGTTTGTTGAAGGCCTATGCTCCTTTGGGAGTGGAGGGTTATGAATGAATAATAACTAGACATATAATATATACTACTGGACAAAAGTTAAGGGCCACTAAGAAAAACTCCACTATGGACCAAATAAATGCATGGCTAATGCAGTGATCATTTCGACCACTTGTCATACTGATTTATTGCATACCAACGGTGAACGCTCTTTACCGACGATCATTTTGGACGTGCATTAAAATTCAACTCACTTTTTCACCTTTTGAACTAGTGGGGCGGGTTGCAAAAACCACGAGTTTTTGCAGCAACAATGGCAATTTTCATGTGCGGGTTAAGTGACCCAGTTTTTGGACATTTAAAAAAAATTAACCTTGTGCACACAGAAATGTATACACATTTCTCTGAGCTCAGTTTTAATGACATTTTCACTTGTCTTTACAGTTTGCCAATCAATTATATAAACCTTGTCTAAACTGAATGGCTTCCCTTAACTTTTGTCCAGTAGTATATTAACGTTGTAGTTGCTTACCTCGTGATACTAGTAAAAACTAGAGTCCAATGCGCTGCGGTAGTGAATCGGTTTCGCACTATGGTAGGAAATCGCAGTTTAACTCCGCTCTAGTAGTAGTAGTCGGGTTCTGGGTTTAATGTGTCCACTAGTCTACAACTATAGTATTTTAGTCAAATTCATTCATCTGACACTTAACACCTGGCACGCGTCGTTTCGCGCGTGCATTGGCAATCCGAGGCCTCATGTTTCCTGATTAAACAAACAGTTTCGTCTGATCGCAAGGATCAAAGGCTTGAGTTTCCCTGAGGACGAGAAAGGCTACCGCAGGTGTGGGCGGGAGTGTTAGGTAATGTTATTCTACTAGAACCGGTTCGCTGGCAGAACATGGCGTAAGACTTCGAGCTCTGGGTTTCCAGGAGAAATTGCTCAGATTAATATTTAATGAGTAGTAGACTTAAATCAAAGAAGCAGGTACCGGTCGCCTTCGTTTTGCTAGGTGGTCAACGACATGCAATGTTAAAAACTGAGATGATGAAAGAGCGTCGATTACTGTCGTGTAGAATAATCAAAGTATACATGAGTGAAGTGACCCCAGGAACTGTCAAAAATAAATTTGACGAGTCAAGAATTTTACAAGAGAACGAAAGCTAAAATTGGGGAGTGGACGAAAATCAAGGATAAGAAGCCGGCGGTTCTGACTGGATGAAATGGGCAGAAAATTCTGAGTCTAATCGTCACAGCCTTCAACAAATACATTCCTAGTCCTACTGTAGCGTGTCGTCAGATGAAGGTATTTTCATGTCTTCCGCATCATTTTCCTTTCAGTTATCTTCTCCGTGTGCGTGTTTTTTTAATACATCTACATCCCTTATCGTGGGGATTCCAGAACAAAGACTGCTTGGTAATGCTATCATCAGGTGTCCTCAATGTGTGTCAGGTGTCCTCAATGTGTGCCAGTCAGCGTTTTATTTTCTTATTGATGAAATAAAAATAAAATAAAAGATGAAACATTTCATTCACTGTCAGAATAAGGACGAGTATAGTCTTATACTTGTCCTTATTGGGACACTTAATGTAGCTATCCATCTTTCATTTTTTTTTCTTCAAAAATATCTTTGTTACTCTCCAAAAGTGTTCAAAGGTATTTTGTTAAAATTGTCGAAACAGCCATTACTTGATTATTGACAAAATCCGTTACACAAAATGTTAATATGAACAGACGTCAACATAATGGAATAACTCGAGTGTATCTCGTGTATTTGGTGAGATGTTGTCAGACACGTGAATACAGACATTCTGCTATGAATTTTCTAACAATGGGGCTTCTGAAATAAGTGAAGACATCAAAACTAAAGCGCTGAAATAACGGTCAAATCACAAGCTAGTTGGTAACGATGATGTAAAGGAAAAAAAACGGATCCACATTGAAAAATCCCAAAAGAACTTGCCAGATAAAAAGGTTTGAAGCAATTAAATGTGATTATTTGAGATAACTAATGAACAAATGCAAACTAAGTGCCTATTTTAATATGCTATATCTGCACATATCATTCCAATAGTATTCCGTATTCTATAAAACTATTCTGATTGACAAGTAATTTATATTGTCATTGTTATCCCCGGTAATTTTATAATATAATCATGATTACCAGATACTTTATAATTCCATCTTGATTAAATCTTTATGATACGGATTTTGGCAAGTGCAGAATACAACGTCTGATGTGCTAAGTTATGATATGCATTTTTTAAACAACTGATTAATATGTTAGGACTATAATGACTATTTATAAGACCATGTACCTGTACTAGTGTAGCAATCTCCACTGAACTAAAACTGAAACAATGAATGCGCTTTATAATTTAGTCATTATCACTAAGTGCAGTATTAGTTATATCAGCGCCTTTTGCCGTTTGTATTCTTGTTTTGATGTCACTGAATGTTCATAACATTATGTTTATGTTACTGCCATGATAGATATATCCCAGTATCATACAGCGTCCTTTTTAATTTGGAATCCCCATGGCCAGAGAGGTAAAGGCAGAACAAAGAATACATGGAAAAAGAAATGCAGCCAGGCATTGTTCTATTCTATTTTGATATCACTGTATGTTCATAAAAGTATGTCTATGCTGCTGCCATGATAGATATATATTATCCCAGTATTAAAGGGATGACCTTGTTCTAGAATCATCATGGTAAGAGGGGTAAAGGGGGACCAAAGAATACATAGAAATAAAACTGCAGCCAGGCCTTTTTGTATTCATATTTTAGATCGCTCATAAAAACCATCAGCAAAAGACAAATGAAATTTATGGGACATATTAACAGTGGAGAAGTGGAGGAATTAGTCTTATGTGGGAAAATACCAGGTAGGAGAGGAAGGGGGAGGCAGAGAAAGATGTATGTGGAAAGGTTAAACAACTGGGCAACAAACATCAGCATGGGCAACAACAACCTCATTAGACTATCAAAAGACAGAGAAGATTGGAGGGTCATGATTGCCAATGTCTGTTCCAGACAAGGTACCTAAAGAAAAAGATTTTGATATCATTGCCTGTTTATAAAAATTATGTTTATGCTACTGCCATGATATATTTCTATATATAGAGCTAATTCGCGATTTTTAAGTTCATATTCGTGATCAGCATGTCCAAATTAGTTTAAAATAGCTACTTTTGTCTCGGATACATTTTGGCTGTTGTCCAGTGTAATCTTAGTATTATAGGGATGTCCTTGTTCAGGAACCCCCACTGTGAGAGAGGTAGAATAAGACCATAGAACACATGGAAAAGAGGACTGCAGACAGACACGAAGAAGATGGCAACGACATGAGCTGACTTGTTATAAGTGTGTTAAAGAGCTATACTCCTTGAGGTACTGACAGGCAATGATGATGATGATTATTGTAGGGATGTTTCTGCAGTGCTATCCTTTGGTGTATTTACGCTTATAATCTTTGTCATGTCTCTGTGTTTATTTCCTCTTTTAAGGAGTCCAAAACCTAAGCATAACTATGTCGCCGCTGGGAACGGCTCCAAATAAAGTATGTGTGTTACAGCTGGTGACGGGATCAAATAAACTAATGTGACCGTTACTGCAATCTATCAAGGTTTTATGCCAAATCTTCACACCATGCAGACCTTTCGTCACAGGTGGTACATATTTTCTTCTGAGTTAATTGATATTGAATTTCCTAGTGATTGTAGTGGTAACTGGTTTACTGATATATCTTATGGGTGGTAACTGGCGACTGCCAGAAGTGGGGTTACCCAAATGAATGTTGCTTCAAGACCAGGTCCTTTCTACTCACTGCAGGTTGTCATGTGATCAGTTGTATCCCATTAAGGCTTACGTCCTCAATATACATGATGAAGTAATAATTCTTTATCATTGAAAACTGTTTATTAGTAGACTAAAAGGCAATGTTCATTACACAACTCAATACCCTGGCTATCAGCGGCCAGAACGCTTGGTTACATAAATCGTGAGGTCTCTGCACAAGGACATCATCATAATAACATGTCTGCTTGACTCTGCTAAAATGTCGATAGGCTTTTGCCTAGAGTCTCAATATACATTTCTTAGCAGACTAATCATTCTAATAGGAAAAATGGTTATCATACAAACCGTGTGAACACATCCCACAAAACTGGAAAACACAGTCTCCTCGAATAACATACTTATGAAAACATTGAATCTTTCAGTGGTCAGGTATTTTCCTGCCCAGAGGTTAATCACACAACCTTTTAAAAAACACGGGGCCGCACTAAGGTTTTCAACCTTCTCCTGTGCTCACGTCTGCCTATCTAAACAGTGAACCCCGTGACTGAACTATGTTCTGACCGCGGTGGTCAAAAATAGCTATCGACGATTTCATTGGTCAAGCTCGACCAGTGATGTTTTGTTAGCAACTAGTCTTGCTCAAGTTCTTTTACTAAACTTAAAACTACTGTTACAATTACGGTTAACGTGCTAGCTAGCGTTAACACAGGCCATCCGGTGACAACCCTTACCCCTTATTACTGCGTCTCTGAATTCTTTTTTTAAAATTCCGTAACGAACACACGTCCCACTATTTCCCATTTCAGCCTAACAAGGCAGTTTTTATTCTGGAATTCCAAAGTTATAGAAATAGAGATAGATCTAACAATACATAGAGAATTAAATTGAACAGAGTCTTTCTTCTTCTTCTTGCAATCGCATCTTTGATGATTACACCGTCAGACGAGTTCTCATGATGAATTCGACTGTTGTTTGAAGTTCCTCTTTAACTCCATATAGCTTTGAGTTTAGTGTTGAGTCATTGGGCCAGTATATCTTTCTTAACTGGTCATACAGAGGACAGTCCTGTAGAACATGCTCAGCAGTTTGTTCGTTTAATCCACATGTGCACAGTGGTGAAGCAGACAATCGTAGCTTGTGCATGTGTTTATTCAGTTTGTTATGCCCTGTCCTGAGTCAAAAATTGTTATCTGTCCCTGCCGATCGAGAGTGTGATAGTCGTCTTTGGGTTGGTTCTGTTCTCTTCTGATAGTCTGGATAGCTCTCTTTTTCTCAAAGTATGTGACTCCATTATCTTCTTGTTCACATTCTCCTCCCTTTTTTGCAAGTTTATCTGCCTTTTCATTTCCGGGTACACCACAATGAGATGGTACCCACTGAAGTATGGTTCTCTTTTTGGCAGCTACCTTGTTTAGTTCATTTCTCAGATGCGGGAGTTTACCACCCTTGAGAGCTTGCAGGACAGACAGTGCATCTGTGAGGATGACTACCTGGTGGCAGTCAGAGTTGGTGTTATAAATCATATTTGCAGCTTGCTCTAGAGCTTGAACCTCAGCTGTATAGTTGGAACAGAATTTACCAGTGGGAATGTGTTTAGTCTCATAGTGGTTGTCGGGTTTGAGATAAAGATACCGGCACCTCCATTCCTAACAGCATTAGTTGCTGATCCATCTGTATAGGCATGTATCCATGATTGATCGGGATAGCTTTCTTGGATCATACTCAATGTAGCAGTTCGTTTTTGCAGATCATTATACTCACATCCACTTGTGAGACCACTGACTGATGTATTAATTTGGAGGGCACTGCTGGCCTGCTCCCATGGTGCAGGGTATAGGGTGGGCTTCAGTGGTGTTGTCTTCATGGATAGGTCTTCTTGATGCTGTCTTATAAGTCTTTTCCCCCGATGCACAAAGCTGCTACGCTTTAGACGTCCCAATGCCAGATCATCTAGTCTTGCCTTCATTGGGTGCATTGGCATACTGTTGTACTTTTCCATCTGGATCTTGGTTTTTGTGTCTCTTCTATGGGACAATGTCTGTAATCCAGCAACCTTCTGCATCTCTGTTATTGGTGTAGTTTTCATGGCTCCTGTAATGAGCCTGAGAGCTTGATTTTGCACCTTGTCCAAAGACTGCAGATGTGAGTTAGCAGCTGATGACCATGCTGCTGAGCTAAACTCTAAGTGTGGTCTTATTACTCCATTATAAATCTTCTTTAGATTTCGTTCATTTGCTCCCCAGTTGGTACCTGCTAATTTTCTGAGTATGCCTAGTCGTCTTCGGGCCTTTCCTTCTGCACTCCCAATATGCCTATTCCATGTAAGCCTTTGGTCAAATGTCACCCCAAGATAGGTGGGGTAGCTTTCTTCCTTGATCACGGTTGTCCCTAGGTGTATGTTAGCGGATTTGTCCTTGGGGGCGAGGGAGAACAGTGTTGTGGAGGTTTTGTCGGTGTTTATTGTGATAAGCCATTTCTCTGCCCATGACACTAGCATGTCTGCTGCCCGCTGCATTCTATAATTTGCTGTGGTGACATTTTCATCAGCGCACCAGAGTACTAGGTCATCTGCATATAAGGCAGCTTTAACTCCTGCAGGGAGATCTTTCACCAGGTCATTGATGTAAACAAGGAAGAGTGTTGGGGAAATTACTCCTCCTTGAGGTACCCCCTGATGGAGCAACACTTTTCTGCTCTGCAGACCGTCAAGGGTGACTCTAGTTCTTCTGTTATGCAAGTATGACTGGATCCATTTCATCATGTTGCCTTGGATTCCACTTCTCCTAAGTTTTGCAATGAGGCCATCTTTCCACACCTTGTCAAAGGCCTGCTTGAAGTCGACCCAGATCGTTAGGACCTTTTTCTTCTCCTGGAAGGCATCTTCTATACTGTAGCATTCTCTAAATCCAGCTTGTTCCGGCACCAGGATCTGCTCAGACTCTAAATACCATTTCAATCTGTGGTTGACTATTCGCTCCATAGTCTTCCCAACACAGCTTGTGAGACTGATTGGCCGGTAACTTGCAGCCTCGGTCTTACATTTCCCTTTCTTTAGTATGGGTATTGTGATGGCTTCTCTCCATACTTGGGGTACCGTTCCTTTCAACCAGCTGTGGTTGAATATCTCAAGCAGTTTTGTCTTTGCTGCTGAGCTCAGATTTACTAGCATTTCGTTGCTGATTTTGTCTGGGCCGGGTGACTTTTGAAACTTAAGCTTGGAAATAGCCTTCTGTAGTTCTCCTAGTGTGATGGGTTCCCTCATTGGGGCAGGAGTATCTGTCTGTCCCATGGTTGCCAGTATTTCTTTTCTTATCTCTCTCTGATGATCTATGTTAATGGGTAAGTTGCTTTCTGAACTGTATCTTCTAGCAAACAAGTCTGCAGCTTGTTTTCCTCTGAAAAGTTTGCCACCTTCATCCAATGTGATAGTCTGCCTAGGTGAGGAACGCTCTTCATTTAGAGACTTGACTAATCTCCAAAGTTTCCTGCCGTCTTTCTCAAGGTTCAGCGATGCCGTTTTAGTTCTCCATCTTTTCCGTTTTTCTTCTAGCTTTGTTCTCTGAAACTCTGCTACAGCCTTTTTCCATTTGTTGTGAGTTTCAAGTGAAGGCTGAGACTCTGCGTCCTTTCTAGCCCTGTCCATAGCTTCCTGACGTTCATGGAGTGTGCTGGACCAGTATGGTATGTAGTTACGCCGGCATCCTTTGGGAATGGTTTCTTTTGCAGCTTGTAGTATGCATCTGTTGAAGTCTTTTACCACTTCATTAATGTCTCTGTTCTGTACCTTGAGGGTAGACAGCAGCGTGTTCACCTGATGCCTGTATAAACCCCAGTTGGCTTTTTTGTAGTTCCATCTTGTAATGGCTGGGCCTGTACTGAGAGTTGCACTCTGGACAGTAAGAAAGATTTGGCGATGGTCGCTTCCCCCTAGTTGGTCTCCTACTTCTCTACTAATAGATCCAGCTATATCTGGTGTGGAGAAGGCAAGATCTGGTGTTGAAGTTGTGTGCCATCCTCTGGAGTAGAAGGTAGGAGTATCTGTGGCATTATTGACTAGGATTAGGGAGTGATCATCTTGCCAAGTTTCAACTTCTTCACTTCTGTGATCCAGATGGTTATAGCCCCAGCTCTGGGAGTGGCTATTAAAGTCTCCAACTGCTATAAAGTTGGTGGCTGGTACCTGTATAGAGCTGAGACTCAGGGGTTTGTTGTTCGGACAGTAATAGTTCAGGAGTTCTATTTCCATCTTGTCTACCTTTATCTGCAACAGCTGATATTCTGCTCCATCCATGAAGGTTTTCCTTTCGTGTGCAGGAATGTTATTCCTTACAAGAGTAAGTACTCCTCCTTTTCGTCTATCTTTTCTGTCGGATCTGAAGCATTGATATCCCCTTATTTTAAAGGTTTGATCTGCTTTCAAGTGAGTCTCTTGGATCAGCAAACACTGACTTGCTTCTCATACAAGATGTTTTCCAGCTCTGTCTTTTTGCTGTATCCAGCCTGCTTGCTGTTCACTCCCTCTGCATTCCAGTGCATCATGACAAGTGGCACTCTGGGTTTCTCTTTTTCTGTTTTGTTTTGGTCAGTAGTTCTCCTCCGCCGTCTGCTGACTCCACAAGACGGTCTAGAGGGTCCTCCAGTAGCTGAGGGTGGGCTCTGTCGAGGCGCAGAGCCCGGCACTGCACCTGCCTGGTGGAGCTCCACAGGGCGAGCACCAGTACGAGATTTATTTGACGGTGTACTCTCCATAGAAAAAAAAAGCGAGTTGCGTGATACTGTGGTTTCCGGTGCGCCTTCTGGCCCAGTATCTATGACTTTAGCACCTGTTCAACGGGAGAGTGGGCTCATCCCTAATCTGTTTATGTTCCCAGTAGTAGACTATTCGCAAGCAGCCTGGGGGTGTCACTGCTCTGCGCGGACCTTGTTTACCGAAGCGGCGTCCGAGCTCGTATGGTGAAAATATGGTTGCGTTATCTTCAAAATAGCCCTGTCTTTCCCATGGCTTTTCTGCCATCCTGCAACTTTGAGTTAGGGAGTTCTGAGCTCCAGTCTCTTTCCCAGGCATTTTATCCTGGCCTGGCACGCATACAGAGGACCCCACTTCTGGTTCTAAGTTAGCAGTTGGGGATAGGTGGGGTAGCACACTGTGCATTCCCCGTCATCCAGGGGGCTCTCCAACTATGCAGAGCTTGCACAATGCTGTGCTCTGGTTCTGGGCTCTCCCAAGGAATCCTCACGTCCTGCACAGAGCCACTTCCAGATACCCACCACCTGCCAACCCTCCATTGTAGAAATCTCCTGCATGCGGCCATCCAAACAAGAGCCAGTATTAAGTCTGGTGCCCAAGTGATCCCCCCAAGCTCAGTGTGCAATGCTGGGTTCTCATCATGCTGCAACACAGGGGGGATTGTGATGCTCAGCCATCTCTCTCAACTCTGCACCGATAAGTGACATCTGGGACTTAACTGTGCCTCAGTACTGGGAGGCCCCGTTTCCGGGTACACCACACACAGCCAATTGAGGCAACGGTCGCCGTGGGCGTGTCTTCAGTGGGGAAGTTGTGGAGTCTTCCTGTCCATGTTCTTGCACATCCTAACACTGCCCGCAAGACATCGGAGGTTTGGAGAGTGGCCTTCTCTGCTTTTTTGAGCCGGGGTGGGCTCCCCGGACAAGTCTCGATGGGGATCGGGACGTGTCCACGCGCCAGTGGGCCCAGCATCGGCCGCATCTGATGGAGGACTTGCTCTGCCAGGTTTGAGTTAGTAAATTCCAACTTTGTCATCTTCATGGCATTGTGATGCTGGGGTGCCTGTGGATTTCCTACCGCCCCGGGTAGAAGCCAGAAGTGTACTGTGCCAGCTCTGGGGGAGATAAAGGGGGTGTTTCTGCGTCTCCTTGTGATACGTAGCCAAGGTAGGGCTCACAGTGCTCTTTCCCCGCCACCAAATTGCCTGCTGGTTACGCCGAGTTCTCCGAGGCTCTAGGCATGTGACCAAGAGTTGAAGGCAATAGGATCGTCACGTCCTGAGTCTCTGTGCCTGTACGATGGGTTCCGATCTTCAGGGAGCAGTCCACACTCGTTCCCACTCCCAAGACTTGTTCAGTATCCATCTGGCTCCTTCCCACCCACAGAGGGCGTGTACGGTGTAGTGCACCGGTTTTATTATCGAGGTTTGCTCCTCTAGATCCGTTGTGTTTAGCCTGAGGATTCGCATCCTCAGTTACCAGGACTACCTCGAGGAGGGTGTGGCTCTTCACCACGCACAACGATCTTGGGGTATGAGAGGTTTTGCTAGGCCAAGAGACTAACACCGCAATGGTCGCTCCTTTCTTGAACAAGAATTCACAAGGCCTAGGGTGAAGCAAGGGGGGAAACCCACTACCCACAACACCAGCACATCATACCCCCTGTCTGTAAAAGACTTTGCCCCAACAGAGTCTTAAAAGGTGGTTAAGAAGACATGCAAAAACTTTGAACGGATAGTACTGGTCAGGAAGGCTTGGTGTTAACCTCTTGAACGTCTATGCTTGAGCGGGAGCGGAAGAGCTAACTGAAGATAATGAGATTATTGATCTGGTGTTACAATAATTATTTCCCTTTGTTATCTTATTCACATCGCTCAGGGCTTTGTGTTTGCTATTGCAGTGTCAATCTTACAGTAATTATAACATTTACTAGTGTAAAAGCCCATCATAAGACGGGAATTATATTCAAAAGCACCAATATTTAACGGCAGTTTTACTTATTCAAAAGTATTTTAAAAAGCACTGTGCATCACCACAGTTCTATAAATATTTTTGTGTGCACTGTCATTTGCGCATTTTTCTTTGTCGAGTGTTACTATTTTCTGGAGAGTACATATAAGGGAAACAATACAATTAATGTCTAACTTTCAACCAAAGTTGCATCCCTTAGCGTTAGTGACAGAAAAAGCTGGGATTTTATATATATTGATTATTTACTACGATAACCTCATGACACCTCTACTTTTGTTCCTCATAAGCAGATTAATGTATATCAATCATCATCATCATCAATCATCATTATTATCGTCATCATCATCATCATTGTGATCATCATCATCCACTTGATCATCATCATAATTTTCTTTTTCCGTTCCTTGTAGAGCATGGAGCCACCACTGCATCTGGTCCACTTCCCGGAAACTTGCGCCAACGCATCCTTGTGCTCCATCAGCGTTGGTTTCTGTCGTAGATTTCCGATAGGAGAATTAAGACTAGGTTTGGTCCCTTCTGAATAGGTTTGAATAGGTGATAGACTCAGTGAGAGTTAGTGAAAGGTAATAGAATTTCCACACACGTGAGATGATAGATTTGATATAGTGGCTGTCTCTGAAAGCGAAAAGAATTCTTCTCTCTCTCACCTATCTTCTACAACAGTTGTTACAGCGTCAGACAGACTACACCAATATACATATTACGTATATTTCTATCACTCACAGGCACGCACATACACGTGACGACAGGTAAACACACAGACGTGGGAAAACTATAACAATGATATATATATTATCTAGAACGAGCTGACCAAACACGATTATTAAGTTCAAGAGCGATTTTAATATCAGGAAAAATCGGCTCACAACATCAAAGAAAGTACATCAAGGAAAATACATATACACATAGTCATAAAAAATCAAGGAAATGTTGCAAGGATGATAGCCCCGTTATGGTGTTAACTCTAGGTTTAGCCCGGCCCCGTTAAGAGAACAGATGATGGCGCCCGAGTCACAGATACATAGGGTTTGAGTCTAAGAGTTTTTCTTTGTTTTATCTCGTAATTATATGCACAGAGTTTGAAAAAAATCTGATTTAACCTAAGACAAAAACACAAGAACTCTAGCCTTAGCAACAAATTATGCAGATTGAAAAAAAATTAGGACAGCAACAGGGTGTCAAAGATAAAATAGTGAAAAAATATCACCCAAACCAGCGTACACTCATTCATTCCGCCATGGCTTCTCATACTTGTACTCACGACTTTGCTTGCTGCCTCTTGGAACACATTGATTTTAGATTTTCACACAGACTCAAAAAATGCAGTCTTCTGCCAAGAAGTCCCCAGTTCCAAAAGACGTATTTAACTTGGAGTCTCCGGGAACGACTACTTGGGTATGCAAATTTGTTCAAATGTCTGATTAAGTCACCTAACAATTATTCCAGGCGCGGGAGTTAGCAGAGCACAGTGTCAATAGCGTAGGTTTCTAAAAAATGATGAATGTCAGGTCGGTGCCTTCCCTCAGTATAGGATTCACTTTAGTCACACCACAGATTTGTCCACAAGATATAATCTATTCGGGAAATGATTGTTAATATTCACGCCACCAGGCAGCAAATTATATAGAGTTTCTAGAAGAAATTAAGTGCTGGCTCCAAGGTCCAGTATTTATCATTACAGTCTTTGAAAACCCGTTATAGGGATATTAGTATTTCTGTCTAACTTGCACCGTCAGATCAGTGTTACTTGAGAAAACCCACGTGGTTCAAAATAAGGACTGTCTATTTCTTTACAAGTATGGAAACTACTACTAGGTGCTGGTAAAGTTAGGGTCACCCCAAAACTTTCACTGTGTGGAGGAAAAATAACACATATAATATAATAAACAGAATCTGTACTGGTTAAAACTTACATTTAAACTTGCAAGCAGAGAGCTTTGCTTATCATTTAAACTTCCCGTGACGTAGTTATATTTAAAAATCAGCAATCCTCATAAATTAAGAACACGTGCGTATTCCGTCACCATTCATGAGGCTGGATTCTAGAGTTTATACGTTAGTTTAGAAAAATACACTCGACTGAGTATTAGCAGTTAAATTAAATTTATAAATAGCTACAATTGCCGTTATAAGCTAGAAATTTTAATTTTATTCTGCTTTCCACTGAATGCTTCCCTAGAAAATATAATAGCCTACCACTTTATTTCTCTTCTGCGCTAAAGAAATAGATAAAATGAATTAAGCGATTTAACACTTTAACACTCACAAAATCTATATATCTATCATATTAATTACCTCAACCACAGAATTACAGGTAGTCGCACAACTTAAGAATAAAAATGCTGAAAATATTTCTGGAAGTCTAGAAGTTCGACAAATTGCCGAAACAAACTGAGATCTTCTCTAACAGCTATTCTGTTTTTCGAGCGACCTATCTACTGTGGAGTCTATGAGCGAGAATGAAATTAAAGTTTCAAACTTGGCCAATATCTTAAAATCAGACAAAGGGCCCAAACTTACTTCGCCAAGCGAAATTATCTCCCCTACTCCCAACATTTACGTCCGCTCAACGCGTGTCGTAACTGTCACCTACTGACCACGATGTACGCGTGTCAGTTTCAAATCCCAGACAGCCTGACTCCATTTCAGGGCAGTTTTCACACTACAGCTGACCATGGCCCAAGTGAGCGCCGTGTCAGTTTGGGATTTTTCAGACAAATGTCTGGATACTGACCGGTGCAGATGTAAAGTATCACACCTCACCGGGACTAATGCCGAGAAGAAGCTCGCGCGCTCGGTGAGAATGTAGACGATTTGCTACGTCCTGTGTTCAGCGAACCGACTTATCACGCCTTCTGACGCCCTGCAGCCCTGACATCTACGTAATATCGTCCTAGCGCGATTCTCAGTTTTAGAGAAAGGAAAACAGGTAAAGTTTGCGAATTATATGAAAATAATATTCGCAAAACGAATGGATGAAAAAATATACAGGAAAAAAAAAAGAAATACAGAGATAATAAAAGAGAGAGTTCGAGAGAAAGAATAGGAAAAAGATGTAGGAAATTAAATGAATATAAAACCTACGTGACAGAGCCTCCCCCCTTTAAGATATGGAAGCACTCCATGTCTACGTTATGGAGTTTAATTTCCTATAACCGTAGCTTCGGGGTGTCTGTCTTCTCCCCTCTCCTCTTCCCCCTCCATCTCTGTCCAATTCCTACTCAAGTCCACTCCTCAAAGTTTCCTTCCCCTGGAATGTCTCATATGCGCGCTTGAAAGAGCGTCGCCGCTTCTGACATTTTTGAAAGATTTCCTGTGATAGCGGTGGAATATCCCTGCCACTATCATCATCTTCGTCAGTTTTGGCGATCGTCAGGAGATGGTCGGAGGTTGGCACTGGTTTTTCCAAGTATCTCTTTAAGAGATTTAAATGGAAAACCTTCTCCTTTCCTTCAATAGAGATCTGGTAGTTAGCCTTAGAAATCTTTTTCAGGACGGTAAACGGCCCTTGCCATCCGATCTTCAGTTGGTTGTTCTCAGTAGGGAGTAACACCAAAACTTTCTCTCCTGCTTCCAGTTCTCTCTCTTCCGCGACTTTCCTGTATCGGTTAGCGTGCTTTGTGCGAGCTCGCTTAAAGTTAGTCGTTGCTAGGTCCCACCCTAGTTTCAACCTTTCCTTTAAAACCGACACATATTTACTTGCTGAGACGACTGTCTCATCCGCCTTCTCGTCTGTCAGAGACTGAAGTAAGGCTTCAAGCGGGCCCTTAATGGGTCTGCCAAATAAGAGTGTAGCTGGCGGAAATCCTGTGGAAGTATGAGGAGATTCTCTGTAGCCAAATAATGCTGCAGGAATACAGAGATCCCAATCTTCAGGTTTCACTTGTGCCAGCTTACTTAGCATCATGGTGAGGTTTCCATTAGCACGTTCCACGAGCCCATTTCCCGCCGGAGTATATGGCTTAGTGTGGATGTGTTGGGTCCTCAAGATCTTAACGATCTCATCCATCAACAGGTTTCTGTATGGAGATCCATTATCCGTCAACACTTGCTGAGGGAATCCCAACCGAGTGAAAATCTGCACGAGGGCTTCTGCGACATGCTTGGCATCTGCGCATGTTAGCGGGATAGCTTCTGCCCATAAAGTGCATGTATCGACTAAGGTCAGGATGAACCTGTCCCTTCTTTTAGTCCTTTCGAAAGGCCCTAAAATGTCGATCACAACCCGTTCGAATGGTGTACCCACTATTGGCATTTCACCCAAAGAAACTGGGGGTGCCCGTTGCTTGGGTGGCACACGTTGGCACTGGGCACAGGATTTGACATATCTGATAATATCAGTATTTACTCCTGGCCACCAATAATGAGTGGTTATACGTTGGTTTGTGGCGTTCTGTCCCATATGTCCGCTAAAGGGAAGAGAGTGCCCCATTTCTAGGATTTGGCTTCTGTACTGTTTCGGTACTAGGAGCTGGTTGTAACCTTGGTCAGGCTTGCCCGTTCTCCGATAAAGTACGCCATCCTCAGAAAAAATGTCCCCGTGCTGTTTGGGTTCCTTAGCCATGGGCAGTTTCCTAAAGCAGGGTGCCAAAGTAGGGTCCTTGTATTGCGCTTCTTTAAGTTCCTTAGGTAACAAATTAGGCGCAGGCTCCCGTTCCTTCTTCGTTTGCCCTCTTGTAGTTACCGCTGCCACAATCGGCTCTTCCGGTTTCCCAATACACACGTATCTCCCGCCAAGTATGACTGGGTAGATGGGGTCATCCATAACAGCCGCTTTGATCACACCTCTGACAAAGTCAGAGTGTATCTCCACCAATGCGATGGGAAGCGCTGTAGGTGCATCACTCTTACGAACTCCACAAAGTTTGACGGTCTCTCCTGTCTCTTGACCGGGTTTAACCAGGTTTCTGGCAACAATGCAATCGTAAGAAAGCCCCGTGTCAAATAAGCAAGAAGTTTGAGAACCGTTCAAAATAACAATACCTCGCGTTGAGGGTCTATCCCCAAGAGGTTGGGAATCACTGTCAATAATTCCGCCTTGCGAGACTGTTAATAAGCATCCGATGCGTTTAGGCTCGGTGTGCTCGGTCTGATCATATGTCCCGTGCTCAGGGGTTCTCCCTTTGCCCCCTTGTCCTTTCTGGCTACGCTGCCATGTAGGTCGGTCGGGTTGATCAGACTGTTTGGGGTGGTTGGGGTACTTGTTCTTGTAGAACTTGGATTTTTCAGGAGGGGGGTTTTGAGGTCCAGTTTCTCTGTGGTTGTTTTGGTTAGAAGCCTGAGAAGATTGCTCTAGGTTATGTTTTCGAAAATGCTCCTCTGTCGGTTTCCGCTTTGTGGCCGGTAGTTCAGCCAGCGCATTGTGATAACGCTCAGACTTTTCCAAAATGTCTTCAAGTTTTTCTGCCCCCTGCTCAGCGAGAAATCTCCGGGTATCAGCAGACAAAGTGTTCTTTATTTGTTCAGTTAGAACAAGTTCCTCAAGACCTTCATAGGTAGAGGGGAGCTGCGAAAGCTCAAGGCACTTTGTTAGATATCCCTTAAGACGAGATGAGAACTGGTGAAAAGTTTCAGAATTCTCTTTCCGGCTGTTGCGAAACAGTTGCAAAAACTTGCGAGCGTTCATTTCAAAGCGCTCCAGTAACGCTTTCTTCAACACATCGTAGTCGTCTTGTTGGCTACTTTCCAGCTTAGAATAAACATCATAAGCAGAACCTTTTAGGGCCTGGGAAAGTTTCATATTCCAACGCGACCTCTCTAACCCGTACAGAGTTGCAATTTTCTCAAATTTCTCTAGCCATGTGTCAATCTTCTCATTGGGACAAGGGAAAGATTCTAGCGGAAAAGACATAGCAGAAAGATGAGTAGATTGAGTGTTAGAAGGATCAGTTAAGGAGGAATGAGGAGAAGACTCTCCACTGCTGGAGGTAGAGGCAGCACCACGGCTTTGGAACTCTAGAGTCTTAAGCGCCAGCTCATGCTGTCTCTGTTTCTCTTTTTCCCTTTCCTCATGCTGCATCCTGCGAATTTCCATTTCCTCGTCCATCTTCTTCTGCTGTAAAGCTTCGGCTGCTTCTTCTTTCCTCCTAGCTTCTTCTTTTTCCTCTTTAGCTTCAGCTGCTTTCCTCTCCGCATCATATCTCTCTAGTTCGTCCCTGACAAAAGCTTTCGCTTCTTCTCCTTCCAGTCCCTCCTCTCTCGCTTCGTCCCTGAGAAGTTGTCTAAGCTTTGCCCTCTCGGCCATATTATGTCAGTGACTGAGACTAGTGGAGAACGAAAATAGGAAAAAGGATACACTGGTTCCTACCACTTACGAGAAAAAAATTTACCAAAAATCAAAAGATGATATCCTTAACCCTGGGATACCTCCTCCAAATTAAAATCTAACTATCGCTGCTATTATCGGCAATAAAGCACTTAATGCAAAACACGACTACGCCAACTAAATGGTAGTTAAGATTACAACTGAAAAATAAGTTGCTACAGTGGAAAAACAAAAGAATATTGCAAAAATTAAAGAGAAAAATAATCCCTTAATTTTAAAATCCACTCTAAGTTCGCCCCTGAAGTCAGATAGGGTAAGGGAGGCAATTAATCTGGACAAATAGTCCGAAACGCACTCCTTAACTTAGTTCAAACACCTTCCTGCTTCAGTACCCAGTGAATGTTATACACTCACCACTTTACCAGCATTTAGTATTACAATCCGCAGTTAACATATATCCCGACAAAATCAACCTGTAACTAAAATGTATATTATTCAAAGATGCTGTGGAAAAAAAAACTTATTAGTTTGTGTGGTCAGCACGCCCGTAACAGATCGCTAGTCTAGGGGGTAATTATTTTTAAAAGATACACAACTCACAAGACATCACACTCTTACTCTATTACAGAATAAGAATCTTAAGTACAAAATCCAGATAGACGAGTCCACGTTTGTCGTACTCGTCTTCCTATTCTAAGTTCAAAGACCGGAAACGAGTCCTCATTTGTCGTAGATTTCCGATAGGAGAATTAAGACTAGGTTTGGTCCCTTCTGAATAGGTTTGAATAGGTGATAGACTCAGTGAGAGTTAGTGAAAGGTAATAGAATTTCCACACACGTGAGATGATAGATTTGATATAGTGGCTGTCTCTGAAAGCGAAAAGAATTCTTCTCTCTCTCTCACCTATCTTCTACAACAGTTGTTACAGCGTCAGACAGACTACACCAATATACATATTACGTATATTTCTATCACTCACAGGCACGCACATACACGTGACGACAGGTAAACACACAGACGTGGGAAAACTATAACAATGATATATATATTATCTAGAACGAGCTGACCAAACACGATTATTAAGTTCAAGAGCGATTTTAATATCAGGAAAAATCGGCTCACAACATCAAAGAAAGTACATCAAGGAAAATACATATACACATAGTCATAAAAAATCAAGGAAATGTTGCAAGGATGATAGCCCCGTTATGGTGTTAACTCTAGGTTTAGCCCGGCCCCGTTAAGAGAACAGAGGATGGCGCCCGAGTCACAGATACATAGGGTTTGAGTCTAAGAGTTTTTCTTTGTTTTATCTCGTAATTATATGCACAGAGTTTGAAAAAAATCTGATTTAACCTAAGACAAAAACACAAGAACTCTAGCCTTAGCAACAAATTATGCAGATTGAAAAAAAATTAGGACAGCAACAGGGTGTCAAAGATAAAATAGTGAAAAATATCACTCAAACCAGCGTACACTCATTCATTCCGCCATGGCTTCTCATACTTGTACTCACGACTTTGCTTGCTGCCTCTTGGAACACATTGATTTTAGATTTTCACACAGACTCAAAAAATGCAGTCTTCTGCCAAGAAGTCCCCAGTTCCAAAAGACGTATTTAACTTGGAGTCTCCGGGAACGACTACTTGGGTATGCAAATTTGTTCAAATGTCTGATTAAGTCACCTAACAATTATTCCAGGCGCGGGAGTTAGCAGAGCACAGTGTCAATAGCGTAGGTTTCTAAAAAATGATGAATGTCAGGTCGGTGCCTTCCCTCAGTATAGGATTCACTTTAGTCACACCACAGATTTGTCCACAAGATATAATCTATTCGGGAAATGATTGTTAATATTCACGCCACCAGGCAGCAAATTATATAGAGTTTCTAGAAGAAATTAAGTGCTGGCTCCAAGGTCCAGTATTTATCATTACAGTCTTTGAAAACCCGTTATAGGGATATTAGTATTTCTGTCTAACTTGCACCGTCAGATCAGTGTTACTTGAGAAAACCCACGTGGTTCAAAATAAGGACTGTCTATTTCTTTACAAGTATGGAAACTACTACTAGGTGCTGGTAAAGTTAGGGTCACCCCAAAACTTTCACTGTGTGGAGGAAAAATAACACATATAATATAATAAACAGAATCTGTACTGGTTAAAACTTACATTTAAACTTGCAAGCAGAGAGCTTTGCTTATCATTTAAACTTCCCGTGACGTAGTTATATTTAAAAATCAGCAATCCTCATAAATTAAGAACACGTGCGTATTCCGTCACCATTCATGAGGCTGGATTCTAGAGTTTATACGTTAGTTTAGAAAAATACACTCGACTGAGTATTAGCAGTTAAATTAAATTTATAAATAGCTACAATTGCCGTTATAAGCTAGAAATTTTAATTTTATTCTGCTTTCCACTGAATGCTTCCCTAGAAAATATAATAGCCTACCACTTTATTTTCTCTTCTGCGCTAAAGAAATAGATAAAATGAATTAAGCGATTTAACACTTTAACACTCACAAAATCTATATATCTATCATATTAATTACCTCAACCACAGAATTACAGGTAGTCGCACAACTTAAGAATAAAAATGCTGAAAATATTTCTGGAAGTCTAGAAGTTCGACAAATTGCCGAAACAAACTGAGATCTTCTCTAACAGCTATTCTGTTTTTCGAGCGACCTATCTACTGTGGAGTCTATGAGCGAGAATGAAATTAAAGTTTCAAACTTGGCCAATATCTTAAAATCAGACAAAGGGCCCAAACCTACTTCGCCAAGCGAAATTATCTCCCCTACTCCCAACATTTACGTCCGCTCAACGCGTGTCGTAACTGTCACCTACTGACCACGATGTACGCGTGTCAGTTTCAAATCCCAGACAGCCTGACTCCATTTCAGGGCAGTTTTCACACTACAGCTGACCATGGCCCAAGTGAGCGCCGTGTCAGTTTGGGATTTTTCAGACAAATGTCTGGATACTGACCGGTGCAGATGTAAAGTATCACACCTCACCGGGACTAATGCCGAGAAGAAGCTCGCTCGCTCGGTGAGAATGTAGACGATTTGCTACGTCCTGTGTTCAGCGAACCGACTTATCACGCCTTCTGACGCCCTGCAGCCCTGACATCTACGTAATATCGTCCTAGCGCGATTCTCAGTTTTAGAGAAAGGAAAACAGGTAAAGTTTGCGAATTATATGAAAATAATATTCGCAAAACGAATGGATGAAAAAATATACAGGAAAAAAAAAAAAAGAAATACAGAGATAATAAAAGAGAGAGTTCGAGAGAAAGAATAGGAAAAAGATGTAGGAAATTAAATGAATATAAAACCTACGTGACAGTTTCATTAACCATTTGTTTTACATGATAAGTCTGCCTGCCCAAAGTTCTACTGTTTCGTCGTCTCCTTAGAGACTTCCGGCATCTACACGGGGCTTAATGGGTTAAAATAAAAATAGCGGGACCTATGTTCGATACGGCTTTAACAAGAATTCAGAGACGCATTTATAATGATAAGGCTTATAGTTAGGTTTAAGAATCTCAAAGTTAACCCTAAAACGCAACTTTAATCCTAACGACGTAGGCGACTTATTAGGATGACATCGAAGAACACGCCCCGTTGTGTTCATCTAGCCCGCATTTTACTTTTGGCGATGAGCTTTCCAGCCTCAGGCACATCCTGTTAGTGTCCTCTTACTCATGCTTGAGGACCACTGTAGGGCTTTTGTTTCTTTTTCACTTCGCGGAGCTTCATGTACATAGACTGACTAAAAATATTAAACTATTCATAGAGTTATTATTGATATTCGATTTTGAATGTCAGACATAACAAATACAATATGTCTTCGTATTGACACACCCTTAAGTACACCAGCCTGTTTTCGTCTAGTCAATATTTTCTACTGAAGAACCAGGTCCAAGAATGGCGCAGTTAACACCAATATTTGCTTCCAATTTATCGGGAAACACATTTCATGTACTCTGGAAATGTAAATAAAATAAATTGTAACATAGCTTTATATTTAACATGTCTAATTCACTACTGACCCGTACCCCTCGTCACAGCTATACAATCAAAACCACTATTTAATATACGTGTATTAGTAACGACTTGTCGCTCAACAAACTGGTCTGTTCATTTAGAACAATTTCTGTGCAGTAATACGTACTTGCTTAGCTTGTACAATTGTTTATCGAACAAAGAAAACAGTAATGTTAATTAGCCTTTGTTGGAGACTATAATGAAATGGTAAACACAGGTGCCATGAACTACGTAAATAAACGTATTCTTGTCTTTGCATTCAGTTATAATAATAAAATATTCAAGCACACTTTTAGAATACCCTGAAAATTTTATATACCTCAAAGACGGATAGTGTGTCAAATGGGAATTAATTATAATGGCAATAAATATTTGATCAGTGTTGTTGAGTCCCAATAAAATGTGTTATGGTGGGTTCGAAATATGTCCGTTGCCAGTGATCGCATTGTGCATGTAGGAGAAACGTTCGCTAGCTATCATACACTGAAATGTAAAATAATAGGAATATGATTGTGTAAACGGAAAGTGTTGCATACGAACAGTTAAAAACAAAATGCCCCTTCGTTATTTCGTTGACTACTTAATCCTTGAAGCATTAAAGCAGTGGTCGGCAACCAGTTATCTCGTCTACTGGTAGATTCCAGTGGATGATTTGGTAGATCTTCAGGCATTGAAGGGAAAAATATGAAAGACTTTTTAAACTTGGGAAATTTCAGACTACACCTCTCCCGTCGTCATTTAAAATCGCTGTGTCCCCAAGATCCAAAGTACTTTTTCCGCATTCCCAATGAAAACTCTCGAGGTGACTGCTACAATATATTCGTGAACTGCGCGAGATAGGAACGTGATCTTTTCTTTGTAAGGTTCATCATTTCTCTTCTTCTCTTCCCCCCCCCTTTTTTTTTTCTTCCACCCTCACGTAAAACTACACAGATGCATATATATATATATATATATATATATATATATATATATATATATATATATATATATATATATATATATATATATATATATATATATATATATATATATATATATATATATATATATATATATATACGAGTATATATATATATATATATATATATATATACGAGTATATATATATATATATATATATATATATATATATATATATATATATATATATATATATATATATATATATATATATATATATATATATATATATATATATATATATATATATATATATATATATATATATATATAATATCTTTACAGTGTCCAGTGTTACTATTGTAGATTCCAAAAGCTCCAGAGTTGCCAACCCCTGCATTAAAGGTTGTGTAGAATTTCTATTTCTCTAATCTGTTAGTTTCCCGGAAGATAAGCGCAAGTACAGCCATGATAAGTAAACGAAGTTGTCTCGATGTCGTGGGAAGAGAATATAACTCGTCAGGTAGAATAAGGAAATTCCCGAAAAATATACTTGGATATTCCAACTTCCATAAGGCGCAGTAATGTTAGTACAAGTATGAAGCAAACTTAATATGTTATCTCCTATACTACAAAATATTGATGACTTATTATTGCCAAGTAATTTTAATATCTACCTCTAAGGTAAGATGTTAAAAAAATCAGATAAAAATGATTTAATTTTGCAAATTATGTTAATCTTTTATATTAGCACTTTCCTTTCGTTTTTCTGGAACCTTCGAGACGAGACTCATTGACAATGGAATTAAGCAACAGAGCTTTCGATTGTTGTATATAACCAATCCTGACATACTGAAGTGAGCTATGGACAATTAGTAATAAGTAGGAAAAGCACAAGAGGCTACAGAGACGTGGTTTTATAGAAAAATATTTAAAATACCATATATAGCTAAGAAAGAATAATCATGATGTCCTGAAAAAGGTCAATGCGCAAAGGAAGCTTATTTTTTGATGTTAGAGGTAAACAATCTACTGTACTCGGGCTTGTTCTGAGAAGACAGCATCTGGAATATATCGTGACAGCAAGAATGATTAAAGGAATAAGAGACAGAGGACGACAACGAGAGAAGATACTTGACATTGTGGATTGAAAAGAAGTCAACAATAGAATTCTTACACAGTACCGAAGATCGTAAGTTGTGGAAAGACATAATCACCTATGCCACCAGACATGGGACTTTTAGAAGACGAAGAAGCCATGAAGCGACATGTGATGTAACTTAATTAAGAGGGCAATCATTAGCAGGTCTCCCCAACAATATCCCACTTTACTGTGCTTTTCATCATTTATTTCTCTTTTGCCTTCCATGGAACACGGAGCCACCAATATAGCTAGCTAGCCTCGTTGCAGGAATCCGCAATAAAGAATTCATGTGTTCTTATAGTAGTAGTTTATTTAAAAATTTGTTTTACATAATGAGGTTGTCAGCAGTGGCGTATCCTGGTAATGCGAGCTAGGCGTGCTGCTACTTTAAATGAATAAGTACGCCTACTATTTAACTTCTTTCCCTCTTAATTTAAAAACCATCTATATTCAATTACGCAACGATAGTTATTAGGGGTATATGTCAATTATCTTCGAAATACTAATTAACTTACAACTTGAAACTCACTGTCACTGTAATAATCTGCATTCCCGGCAACTAACAAAAATTAATCACAAAAAACACTGGCGATTTTTACAACTCGAGAGCTGCTAGGCCACCGCACGCATATTCGCATTGTATTGTCGTATCTGCCCACGACCCGGTTTCACACAAACCAGTCTTTAGACGTGAATCCGAACGGTCCAGCACGCATTGTGACGGAATTACCCGAGAAACTTCGGGCGATTGCTACAACCAATAAAAACTGCACTATAAAACGTTTCTGTGAAACTGAAAACTAGATGTACTGGTAGATTCTATGCGGGAAAACCCGTTATCCTGATGCGTGCGGTCCGAAAGCAGAACTTAGAGGAGAAATATTTTATAGAATAATAAATTAAATTTTTATTTTCCTTCGCGCATAGGTGTGCGCAGCACGCACAGCACACATAGAGAATACGCCACTGGTTGTCAGCCTACTTGAACAATGCCATATTAGTCGTCTCTCACGTGATGCTGGGGGGAGTGTGGGGGGGGGGGGGTATTTGTCTTCATTTTGTCAGAGAACCCTGAGAAATATTCAGTACTCTTATAGTCTCTCTTAAGTATTTCTTTCCTTACTTACTTACTTAGTCGTTCCCCTTCTACCGTGAGGTGTAGAGGTATTTCTTTCCTTATTTTTTAAATTATTTTCATTTTACCTTTGACGTCTCACCTTTATCCCCGTGTGTTTTTTCCATTTCCCTGACCCCGTCTACTGACTGATACAAGTTTAACACTTATACTTACTTAGTCGTTCCTATTCTGTCGTGGGGTGGAGAGGTTTGCTAAAGAGAACGTCATACTATCGTCGACTGTTTTTTTTTGTGTGTGGCCTGATTCCAATCTAGTCCTCGGTCCTACAGGGACTGTCTAATGTTATCCTCCCAGCGAACTCTGGGTAGTCCTGGAAGTCTGAATCCATTTCTCTTAGTTTCCCATATTTGTCGTGGTAGTTGGTCTTCTTCCATTCTGCATACTTTTCCAAACCATTGTAATTGGGACTGCTCCACTTGGGTCTGCATGGGCTGGGTTTTGAGGCCCTGACGTATCGAGTGGTTGCAGATCATGTCTCTTCTTGTTACTTCAACCACTTTCCCCAGCTACTTCATTTATGAGGTTTGGAGCCGATTAAAACTAATACGATTAATAATTAGTGTTATGTTTGATCATAAGGTCATTATAACCTGTACGCAGACATCATAGATTGATAGTGCCACTAACTGTCTTGTATACAATACCGATGACGTCAGCAATCAAGTGTTGGTATAATGCTTCACTCACAAAGAGAGCTGATGATGTTGTATTAATAAGTTTGTTGCTTCTGTCCTGCGCTGCTACTTTTGCCGTTGTGCTTTTTCTTGCTTCTTCTGTTAATGTGAGGTATTTTTCTGTAGTGCTAAATAATAATTTGTTTTTAATTGTGGGTATCTCTGCTCTTCTTTTTCTGACTCATCTCGTTGTATCCCTGAATATTATCTTTATGTTCTTAATTTCTTTATCGCGTAACTGTGTGTCTATTTCCCTTGAATGTCATATCTTCCTCTCCTAATGTGGTCTTTTCGTTCTTCTCCGTTTCTATTTCTCTAATGCTGTAACTGATAATCTGTCTCTCTGCCTCAGTGAATCTCACCCCTTTCTCACTGTCCAACGGCAAAATGTATGCAGCGCAGGACAGATATGTCCAACAAACTTATTTAATACAACATCATCACTCTCTTTGTTACAGTGAGTTGCCTTCTAGAATGAACACTTGATCCCGTAGCTGACGTGGATCAGGAAGGTATTGTTATGCAAGACAGTTAGTCGGCACTATAAAATGACTATGAGTTGTTTGTATACAGGTACTTATAATGACCTGATGATCAAACATAACACTAATATATTGAATCGTATTGTTTTAATCGGCTCCATAACCTCATTAAATGAAGTAGCTGGGGAAAGTGGTTGTCATGTAACAGATAGAGATTATGATCTGCAACCATCGATGACGTCAGGGCCCACAAAAACCCAGCCCATGCAGACCCAAGTGGAGCACTTTCCCAATTACAATGGTTTGGAACAGTATGCAGAATGGAAGAAGACTTGATTACCACGACAAATTTGTACGAAACTATAGAGAAATGATTCAACTTCCAGGGAACCCCAGAGTCGCTGGGTGGATAACATTAGACAGTCCCTGTCGGAAGACCGATAGACTATATTGCTGACATCAGGGCACACACAAAAAGTAAACAGTCGACGATATGCTATTGTCGTATTCCATGTAGCAAAATTGATCACCCCACGACAGAATAGGAAACGCATCTAAGTAAGTATCAAAGTGTACTTTTAACTTGTATCAGTCAGTAGACGGGGTCAGAGGAAATGGAAAAAACAACGGGGATACGGTGAGACGGTCAAAGGTAAAATGAAAATAAGTTTTAAGGACAGAATCCTCTACACCTCACGCGTAGAGGGGGAACGACTATGTAAGTAAGTTAAAGGAAAGAACTACTTGTAAGAGGACTATAAGAGTACTGAATATTTCTCAGGGTTCCTCTGAACAAAATGAAGACAAATACCCCCCCCTCTTCCCCCCACACTGTCCCCAGCATCACGTAGAGACGATATTATGCATTGTTAGTAGGCTGAAAACCAGTGGCGTATTCTCTATGTGTGCTGTGCGTGCTGCGCACACCTATGCGCGAAGGAAAATAAAATTTTAATTTATTATTCTATAAAATATTTCTCCTCTAAGTTCTGCTTTCGGACCGCACGCATCAGGATAACGGTTTTCCCGCATAGAATCTACCAGTACATCTAGTTTCAGTTTTCACAGAAGCGTTTTATAGTGCAGTTTTTATTGGTTGTAGCAATCGCCCGAAGTTTCTCGGGTAATTCCGTCACAATGCGTGCTGGACCGTTCGGATTCACGTCTAAAGACTGGTTTGTGNGAAACCGGGTCGTGGGCAATACGACAATACAATGCGAATATGCGAGCGGTGGCCTAGCAGCTCTCGAGTTGTAAAAATCGCCAGTGTTTTTTTGTGATTAATTTTTGTTAGTTTGCCGGGAATGCAGATTATTACAGTGACAGTGAGTTTCAAGTTGTAAGTTAATTAGTATTTCGAAGATAATTGACATATACCCCTAATAACTATCGTTGCGTAATTGAATATAGATGGTTTTTAAATTAAGAGGGAAAGAAGTTAAATAGTAGGCGTACTTATTTCATTTTAAAGTAGCAGCACGGCCTAGCTCGCATTACCAGGATACGCCACTGCTTGACAACCTCCTTATGTTAAATCAAATTGTTAAATAAACTACTACTAGACGAAACACATGAATTCTTTATTGCGGAATTCCTGCAAACGAGGCTAGCTCGCAATAGTGGTGGCTCCGTGTTCCATGGAAGGCAAAAGAGAAATAAAATGATGAAAAGCACAGGAAAGTGGGGATATTGGTTGGGAGACCTGCGAATGATTGACCCTCTTAATTAAGTTACATCAACATGTCGCTTCATGGCTTTCTTCGTCTTCTAACAGTCCCACTGTCTGGTGGCATAGGTGATTAGGTCGTTCCACAATCTGACGATCTTCGGTACTGTGTAAGATCTTTATTGTTGACTTCTTGTCAATCCACAATGTCAAGTATCTTCTCTCGGTTTGTCGTCCTCTGTTTCTTATTCCTTTAATCATTCTTGCTGTCACGATAGAGTCCAGATGCTGTCTTCGCAGAACAAGCCCGAGTACAGTAAATAGTTTTACCTCTAACATCAAAAACTAAGCTTCCTTTGCGCATTGACCTTTTTGTCTGGGACAGCATGAGTATTCTTTCTTAGGCTATATATGGTATTTTAAAATATTTTTTCTATCCACCACGTCTCTGTGGCTCTGGTGCTTTTTCCGACTTATTCACTAATGGTCCATAGCTCACGTCAGTATGGCAGGATTGGTTATATACAACACTCGAACGCGCTGTTGCTCCTAATTCCAATTGTCAAAGAGTCTCGGCTCGACGGTTTCCAGAAACACGAAAAGGAAAGTTGCTTATCTCAAAAGATTAACCTAATTTTGCAAAAAGTAATCATTTTTATCTGATTTTTTTAACATCTTACCTTAGATGATAGATATTAAAATTACTTGGCAATAAATAAGTCATCAATATTTTGTCAGTAAAGGAGATAACATATTAAGTTTGCTTCAGACTTGTTAGTAAACATTTACTAGCGCCTTATGGGAAGTTGGGAAGATCCAAGAATATTTTTTCGGGAATTTCCTTATTCTACCTGACGAGTTATATTCTCTTTCCACGGGACATCGAGACAATTTCGTTTGGACTTATCATGCTGTACTGGCGCGTATCTTGCCGGGAAACTAATAGATTAGAAGAAATAGAAATTCTACACAACCTTAAGGCAGGGGTTGGCAACTCTGGAGCTTTTTGGAATCTACACTAGTAACACTGGACACTGAAAGATATTATAGATATGATAGAGATATATATATATAAAAATATTTATAGATATAATATTAAAATTAAATTTTTTAAGTTACTTATATAGTGAATATATATAATATATATATATATATAATATATATAATACTCGTATATATATATATATTATATATATATATATTTATATATATATAGAATATAATAATATATATCAATATTAGAGAGATATAT